>JACDJE010000023.1:2553688-2649815 GCA_016647715.1 Pavo muticus | reverse complement strand
AAAAAAAAAAAAAAAAAAAAAAAAAGACACATGGAACACAAATGGTATTTTGCAAGAGTAAAACATCCTGGAAAATGAGTGAGGAAGCGATGTCAGAGGCTAAGATTGCTATCTATTAGGCAGCTCGTTTAGATGTGCTGGAGGTAGGCAGATAGTGGTTGCCTTCCTGTATTTCCGTGTCATTCAACATACATTTCCTTGGGAGTATTTTTTTAATATTGAACTGATGCTATATTCTACTGCCAAGTTGTTTTTCTTTTGAAGACAGATAGGTTACACAATCCTGTGCCAAGAATCTGTCAAGCAAGCCTGTAGCATACTATTATATAGATAAAACAAAAGCAAAAGAAAGTAGGTCATTACGTTTTATTTGCTGAGCAGAGTCTGGCTTTTGGTGGTACTAGCGTATATTGAACCCCCTAAGAATGTAGTCCTGAAAGCTTTGAAATGTAGTGCCTCCAGCAATACATTATCTTGGCAAGTATACCTTGATGTTTCCACATCTGAGATGCAATGTAGTCTGAAAATCCAGGGTGTTATCTGAAACTGTAAATGGTCATCCAAATCAGAAGCAAATCAGAGTCTAGGACACTGCAGAAAGCAAAAGTAGGAGTGATATGGAGGTAGGGGTATGGAGAAGAATGAGGTTGGCTTAGGGGCATTGCTTTTCTCCATTACTCTGGAAGGTGTGGAGGATGCTGTGTACTGCTTTGGCTCTCAGTGAACCCAAGCTAAGTAAGTGACTGAAAACAAATCCTGTGTAAGCATGGTGACTGTATTTCAGTGGGTATGTGTATGCAGGAAAGCATGCATTTCAGTGCAGATAAGGTATTATTTGTCAGGTTGGTGGCCAGATTAAAGCAGTTTAAAAAAACCCAAGAAACAGCATAGACTAGACCAAAAAAATGTTCACTGTCAAATCAGCCTAAAGCTAAAATCTTTCTAACCATTAATACCAGTCAAACAGCTTTTTCTGCCAGGGGCCAGGAGCAGATCCTCCAAACAGGTCTAAAGGAATGTGCAAAAGCGAAGTGTGAAGGGTGTGCACAGGGCAGTGTTTCTCCCCACAGACCTCCCTGCTCAGCTGCCGGCTGTTAGGGACTTCCGAAACCCCTGTGTAACAGCCCTTCCCAGACCTGTCTCCTGTGAATTTGTTCAGCTTCTCTTTGAACATATTTTTACCTTTGGCTTTCCCAGGATCCTGCGGCAATTTAATTACACATTGTGTGAAGAAGCACTTCCTTTTGCTAAATTTAAATCTGTAGGCCTCTCAGGCTTACAGCTGGCTGCCTTCCTCCCCGCAGCTCTTGCCCTTTGAGAATGGTGAGATGTCACCTAGTTGGGATGCCATCAAACTCTCACGGCCCTCCTCAGCCATCTGCTTTCTAAACCAAGAAAAGGCTTTCCTCCCATGCAAGCCATACCATTTCTCCACTTATCCTTGTCCTCCCTTCTGAATTTTTTTCTGCCATATCAGTCCATAGCAAAATGCTTTGCTCTGCTTGTCAAAGTATAAATACTGCCAAGCTGAAGTGTTCTGCTTGCTCCATATTTTTCAGCTTGCTGGTGCATGTCGTGCAAAACTGCAGTGCTGTAACCATATTTTTGCATCACTTAACAAGCACGTGTCAAAGGAGCTGCAAGCAGCAGCTCCTGCATTCAATCTTTTTGTGTTCTAGCCCATCATATTACAAAAAAAAACAACCACACACATAATCTATTATTAAAGTTTTTCAGGGGCTGGTTTGGCTGTGGAAATACTTCAAACTTTTCCCTGCAGAGCAATTAGTCTTGTTTGTTTTTTTTATTTAATTGGAGAACCCTTCGTGACTCCAGTACGGCTTTGCCCCAGTCCTCTCAAAGCCCCACAACAGCTACTATTAATCTCCTCTACCAGCAGGAGTTGATACAGCACTCCTTGAGTTCTGCAGCATGGCTCCTTAGGTATCTGGTTATATCGGGTACCCGAAATTTTCCTTCCATCTGCTCCTTCCCCTGCTGCAAACTAAAGACACTGTCAGTCGCACTTATCTGACCAGCTGTTGCTTTTCAGTGCAAGATGGAATAGAAATTAAGGGAGGTGAAATGGTGCTCAGTATCCAGCTCCATTGTCACTGAGATTTTCATTGCTGCTTTAGCCCGAGTTGTTGAGGACAAAGCAGCCAAAATGTCACAGGGAAGTTGGTCTTAACACTGGTTTCAAGAGTAAATATGAGACTGTGAACAAGTTAGGACTGAAGTACCAGCTGCCTGAGTGTGATGGCATCTTAAATTATTAAGGAGTCCGTACTTAATTAAAAGCTATGTTAATTCTGAAGGCTAAATCCACAAGGGTGGATAGTTATAGGACAAGGGGAATGGTTTTAAGCTAAGACAGGGGAAGTTTAGGTTAGATATTAGGAGGAAGTTTTTCACTCAGAGGGTGGTGAAGCACTAGAACATGTTTCCCAGAGAGGTTGTGGATGCCCCATCCCTGGAGGCATTCAAGGCCAGGCTGGATGTGGCTCTGGGCAGCCTGGCCTAGTGGTTGGTGACCCTGCACATAGCAAGGGGGTTGAAACTAGATGATCATTGTGGTCCTTTTCAACCCAGGCCATTCTATGATAAATATTACTGATTTCAATAGCATCTACATTAATTACTTTATAGTTCCACCTCCTTCCATCTTCTTCTCCTTCTACCACGGGGCAAAACAAGTATCTGCCTCACTTGTATTTTTCCTGTGTTCTCAGCACATGGGTTTCTAGAGCTACCTTGACTATCTGTAATTATTTGCCTGAAAATTTCCCACTCGTTCCTTTCACAGTTTACTGCCTATCATATTTGCTCTCACTTACCATCCCCTACAGCACATTAGGTGTCTCTTACTCCTCATAGATCTTCTTCTCTATCTTCCTCTCCACCTCAGATTCCTTGGACTGAAGAATTTGGAGTCTTGCTTTCTTAAAGATAAAACAGACACAAACACCCAAACCTCCTTTTCCCCATGCCTATACCTTCTCCTTTCCTGGCTTTCCTACATTTTCACAGGGTTTGCTCCCCGCTCTCAGAGACTCCAAACATATGGAAGTAATGCAAGATGAAAAGAAGCTATCTACACGGTAGCAGCCATCATGATGAGAGTAGCACAGGCAGAACATTAACTTTTGTGTAAAAGAGACTGTTGTGAGACCAAGGGTTGAATGTGTAAAACAACATGACTTAATGCTGGGAATGAGTGCTAAAGGTATGAGAGCTGGTAGTGGTAATTGGAGAAGCAGGAAATAAGTAGGTACATCATTATGATGAGCAGTTACAAGGAAGCAATATGAAATACTTGGTTGGGCTTGATATACTTATCTTCTTTGCGGGTGCAAGGTGTAATACTACAGAGATAGCGAACTCATTGATATTAGTTTCTTATCAATCTCACGTACATGAATTTTAAAAGGTGACTACTGAGTTCAAGCATGCAACTTCAATAGAGTGTGAGTTATAAAAGTTGAAAGACCTTGGGCAGCTTGATCTGGTAGGTGGCAACTCTGCCCATGGCATGGATTTGGAACTGGATGACCTTTAAGGTCCCTTCCATCCCAAACCATTCTATGATTTTATGATCAGTCATTACTTAAAACTGGACCCCTTTAACCTTTTATGAACTGATGACCTGAAATCCTGGGGCACCAAAACTATTAGATGCCACATGGGCTGACTTCTTTAAACCACACTATTATTGGTGCTTCCCTCATTAAGAGGCAAAGAGAGAGATGTCTGTTGGCTCACAATGAGAAACAGACTTTTTGGCAGTCATTTCCAGAAAGAAAAATGGAGTGTAGCACTGAAAGCCATGACTGCCAGTCTTAGGAGGAGAAGCAGAATCTTAAGAGATCCTTTCTTACCTAACTTTTCTCATGCCACCTAGCAAAAGCTTTCTAAACATTTTGTGTTTGTGCTCTTCAAAGCTTTCGCAGGTTTACACGATCTAACAGTGTAACAACAGCTGTGCAAGCAGACCTGGATTTCCATGAGAACTTTGAAATAATCGACCCTCAAGAGGACAATTTGTGTTCTGGACAAATATCAAGACAATTTTCACGAGATGCAAGCACCTCTACCGTTAGCATACAAGGGTCAGGAAACCATTACCATGCATGTGCAGTGGATGATGACTTTGAGACAGATTTTGACCCATCTATTTTACCTCCTCCTGACCCCTGGATTGACTCTATCACTGAAGATCCCCTGGAAGCTGTTCAAAGGTCAGTGTGCCCACGAGATGGCCACTGGTTTCTGAAGCTACTGCAGGCAGAGAGAGACCGTATGGAGGGCTGGTGCCAACAGATGGAGAGAGAAGAACGGGAAAACAACTTACCTGAGGACAGTAAGTAACTGACTACAATAATATTGCAACTTGGAAAAATTGTTTAATACAGGTCAAACTTACTCCTATTAATTCTTTATCATGCCCTTTCTTATTTACCTAATGAAACTGTGGTCATTATTCTCAAAAGGACTATGTGTATATATGCAGTAATCCTTATTAAATTTGACAGTGAATGCAAATGCTTGACGCTTCTGAAACTCAAGAGATATTTTGGGATTGCAGTTAGGAGATTGTGGGTAGGGATCTTGCAGTATGAAGGTTTCTTAACTCTTCTGTTTATTTGAAATGAAAGGAAAAAGGAAATGAATTAACAATAGAAAAAACTCTACTCTTGAAATTATTAGAAATGGATAAACTGTTTCTGTTGGAACTTTCCATTCAGCCCAGTGTAAGAAATGACCATAAAGGGATTTGATCAGTTACACCTGGAAATTGACTGATAATGGAAAATATGAGATAGCCTTAGCATTTACATTAACATGTACATTCAGGTTTTCTATTTCTACAAAATTTCTATTATATAATTGATTAGCTATTTCCTCTGGGGGAAAATAGGGAAGGATTAACCTTCAAAGCATATCCAGATTCCCCAAGTTTTAGAGTATTTGAATCTCATTTTTAATTTATATCATCAACACATTCAAAATGTCATTGAGCATGTATCAGAATACAAAGGTTTCAATTTGTTAGCACACAAGAAATAAAGCAAAAAAATAAGGTATAGATTGAAAACGATGTGTGAGCACATTATAAATAAGTAATATCAAACATCTGTAAGTCTGAGTCACAAAAACCCACTTGCTTTCTGTTTTGCCACAACAACCAGCATGAAAACCGATATGTATTTGATTTGTCCACCAAAGCAGCCACTCGCCTTAAAGAAAGGATGTGTGAATTTTATGGAGCTGATGCATGCAGAACGTGTACATCTGTATGCAGAATTTTCCCTCTCTGATATATGATAGTTTGGAAGGCTCTTCTTTTAGATATTGGTGGGAGAAGCCAGTTGTGGGGGAGACAGGTGAAGCTGGGCTGGCTGTCCCCAGCACTCCTCGTAGCATACGTGGCACGTGTCCTATGGGTTATTCATGGTGTGTGTCATGTGGGTTATTTCTCCTTTGGATTTTTCAAGCCAGCTCTTCTCGTGAAAGGGGGAGGAGAGGGGTCATCAAGGCTCTGATGCTGCCGGCTGCTCGGGCACGGGGCAGCTGCCTCCAGCAAGGGTTCAACATGTCATGCTCTACCTGGTGCCAAGGGAAAGCATATGGTAGGGCTACACTGCCCACTCAAACAAACAAAAACTCACTTGTTCCAAAGCCAGCCCCAAATTATGGCATTTTATACACCTACAAACTTTGAACAGAGGGAGAGGACAGAAGTGCATGGTTTGGTTTTGCTGAAAAAAATGCAAGCGGAGCAAGGAGTGCATCCTTTGTTCCAACCTGACATCAGCAGCGCGTGTTTGGCCAGATAACCGGGTAATGAGAGCATGCGATGAGTGATGCTCCCTGGACGCGGCGGCAGCTGACAGAGGGCTTGCTCTCCCAGCACTGCCCGTAAAGCAATTCCGTTGCCCGCAGACAATGCGGCCCTTGTGCAAAACAGCTGCCAAGGACCAGCCCACTGCGGCCTGCCAGGAGCGGGTGTGCTGCAGGGGGTGGTGGGCACTATTGGGCTGGGAGGGAACTCACCAATGGGCCCAGTGCTCTGAGCCCAGAATGGAGTGTGCTGCTGTGTATGGGAACAAGTGTTGGGGTGGTGGCTGCCCGGTGAAATGCCTATATAGAATGGAAGATGGCTCCCCTTGTGCCATGAATTATTTATTGGCTGGTATGTTCTGGTCTTATCTGAAATCATTTTCTGATAAAACTGTAGCATGTGTAACAGGCAGATGAATTGCACTCACACTTCAGGGTGGGGTACCTGAGAATGCTTCTCCGTATTTTATTGGTATGGGGGTGTTAGCTACCAGCTCTACTGCTCTCCTTAAAATAAATTGGTAATAAAAAAGCTATTTGACATGTGAGGCTAAACATTCTGTAACAACAGATTGAAGCTTAGGATCAGCCCCATGGCTCACTCTGCCTTTCGCTGGATAATTGCTGCTGTGTTTGACTCATGTGGGTGTTTGTAGCTGGAAGAGCCACAGGACTGTGCTCTGCACAGTGTCAGATGCTTCCCATCTGGGCTGTAATGCAACTCCTGCTCTGAGACATCCATTGAAAGCAGACAGCAGGGCCTGGTGCTCCACGAGTCTGTGCAGCATGGCGATAGTGGCAAGGCAAGTCAGGCCGATGATGTACCAGTTAAAATGGGAAACCAAGGCTCTGACCAGGTGTGTTGCTGGCTGCCTTGTGTGTAGGTTGTTCTCCTCTGGGCTGGTCTGCCAACAAAGACTGACCCCAAATCTGTTAAAGCCTCCAGACTGGTGTCTCTGCAAATTCAGCCAGTATTGGCAAATGAAGCTGTTTGGGCGCTCTCTGCCAACCTGCAGACCCTGGCTGTGCACCTTTGGCCCCATCCACTCCCATCTTCATTTCTTCCTGGAAGGGCCTTATCCACACACGAATGTTTTTCCAAGGAAAAGTATCTCTGAGCTGGCAGCCCTGCTGGCTGTTGGGGAAAAAAAAGAGAGAAATCCACAAACAGTGAAAGAAGTTAGGGAAAAAGATGTGAAGTGTGCTAGTAAAAGCCGAGTCAGAGAACACATGGAAATTGCTGTACTCCCAGTGAATAGCATTTACTCATGCAGACTGCCCTATTAATTTAAATGAGATCACTGCTATAAGTAAATATGGTTCTAAGAAAAGCCTGCCTGCTCCGAAGTTTGCTCCATGGCTATTTTCTCCTTAATAGCTGAGCTTAAGACCTGAGCAATAGCTTTAACTTTGAATTTCCTGGCTTTTGTCATGCTTGGCGTTATTTAAATGTAGATCTGTCAGGATGAATAGGCTAAAACACTGGCCCATCCTTGCTTGGGAATGGGTTGTGACAGCACTGTGGCAGGATTGCTTCATATGCACAGTGCGCAGCCGACATCTGCAAGGCAAATGTCCTCCCAGGTGCCTGCCACTCTGCCTCTGTTCCTGCCCCTGGGTCCTGGGACAGGGCTGGGTGCCTTGCTCCTTGCTGCCTGCCGGCCAGCTGCTGGCACTTCTGGACTCCTTGCTACCTGCCAGCCTGCTGCTGGCACATCTGGACTCTTTGCTGCCTGCCAGCCAGGTGCTGACACATCTTGGCTCCTTGATGCTTGCCAGCCAGGTGTTGGCACATCTGGGCTGTTTGCTGCCTGCCAGCCAAGTGTTGGCACATCTCAGCTCCTTGCTGCCTACTGGCAAAATATTGGCACATTGGGTCATCTTCTAGCCTCGCTAGCCCCAAAGCGCTTCCTTTGTCACCCTGGAACGTGTTAGAGAAGCTGAAATGCTACCAGCTGGTGTGCTAAGACCCAGTAATGCAGCTGTTCCTCAAAACTTCCCTGCATTATCTGTTATGGCTTATCACATCACATCAGTCTGATAGTTTTATCTTGTTTTCTTGCGGTTTGTCGCCCTCATTACATACAGTCTCCTCCCAGGGTGAGGAGGGTGACAATATCACCGCTTATTTGCTTATGGTTGAAATCATTTTACTGTCGTTTCATTTCTTTTCCCGCAAAGAGTTGGGAGGGTACCTACAGCTGTACAATCCCCAAATGGGTCCTATCCCATTTTTAGAACTAACAGAAGTAATCACATATTGCTTGAACAGCACATAGTCCAAGTTTATACTTCATTATGCTTTCAAAGAGCAACAGGCGAGGGGCTGAGGGACATCAGGAAATTCCCTGGCATGTGTCTATCCCAGAATCACGTTCTGAGGTCCCTGATCTGGAATAGCAGTGGTGAGGAGACTGAATTGTGTTAAAATAGCCATAGCAAAGTAACAAAGCTGTTCTTACCGAACAGATATATCTGCCTATTTCTTAAAAGTTGCTACAGGAGATAACTGGATTTACATGGAAGGGAAGTCGAAGCAAAAAAAAAAAACAACAGAAAAAAAAAAGCAACAGACAGGCAAACAAAAACACTGCAGTACACACTTCTCCCCCCGGGGATGGGGTGACAACAAAGCATATGATGGATGTTAATAACATTGCTTAATGCATTACTGGAAGGCATTCAGATCCGACAGTGCTGAGTGTGCTGTATAACCCTGTATAGAATAGAAAGCAGGCATGAATAACATTATATAGGTGTTTATCTCTGTTATGATTGCATCTTAATGGGTTGGTATGCTTTGTTGTTACTTGGTTTTGTATATTTTGTTTGTATCGCATTAGCTGAAAACATCAATTTGAATGTTTATATGTTTTTGTCCTGTACCCCTTGCTTTCTCTGGTTCTTTCCTAATACATATTACCTATCTTTGCAATTCCATTTATTTTTTTTCAGGATATGGCTTTAATTATTTTCTGCAAAGAAAGCGTCAGGGCTGTTTTGACTCTTTGTTATTTTGCTACACTTCAGTCTTTCTCTTTGGCACTGGAGGCTTTGACTGAGTAAAAGAAACGGGTACTCTGCCCCGAAACACTAAAAGCAACACGAGTTTGGAAGCAGAGCTGAGGCTTTGATAAGGCTTTGCACCTTGTGGAGGGACTCCTTCCTTTCAGTCTTTTGCACGCTTTGTCTTTTATTTCTCCCCCCTAACTCCCGTGACCGAGTTGGTTGTTGACTGGTTGCACATTAACAGACTGCTTGCTCTGGAGGGGCGAGGAATCAGTGACACTTGACTAGATACAGCCGCCGCCACAGCAGAAGTGGCAACAATAGGGAACAGCATCAGCATGCATCCCACAGTCAGCTGGGATGATGGGTTTTCGGCAAACAGCCAGTCGCTAGGCAGCCAAGGACAAGGGCTTCCTTCTCCCTCTGCTGAGATCTCTGAATATTAAGCTCTTCTTCCCCCAGAGAAAGGAGCCAGCAAGGTGTGTTTATATCCACCGCTGCTTGGGTCGTGACTGCCGCTCAGTTAGCACAGGCATCCAGGAGCAGCCCGTCTCATCTGCTTTCTCCTCCCAAGAAGCCCAGAGACCATTTTTGCTCCCCTGCTCAAGTCCTGGGAAGCATCAGAGTGGCCGAGCTCCAGATGAGGCAGCTGTTCCCAAATATACTCAGTGGGAAGAGTTTTCATAACAATGGGAACCACATGAAAGCTGGCAGAGAAGCTCCTCCCACTATTGAAGAGCCCTTTCAGTTGAGCGGTTTGCATATTGGGTTGCATAAATGACTAGACACACCAAGGGGTCCATTTTCAGCACTGTGCGCATAGAATTAGACACGCAAGCCTTGCTAACAATAATGAGAGTTGTGTGCAAAACTCCCTGCGCAATATGCTGAAAATATTCTGCTCGGTGGATCTTCCAGCTCACGGCGATTTCCTGGCAGCTCAGAGCAGATTTCTGGGAACAAAATGAAAGTCTGGGCTCTGTGTGTGTTCACAGAGCCCTGTCCTTTAGTCCTCTAAAAGATGTGAAAGGAATCTCTCCCCCCCTTTTTTTTCTTTCCTTTGTATGTCTAGAGTAGAAACGAACTCCGCACCCCACTTTTACTTAAAGATGGAGCTTTAAGGCTGCTGATGCACTACTGTGCATCTGGTTTGGGTTGGCAGTGGGTGCTGATGCCAGCTTGCCAGCATGTGATCCACAGGTGAATCCCTTGGAGATGCCTTTCTCTTAGCAAGCACTGTGTGGCCGCATTCTGATCACACTCTGCAAACATGTGCTGTGGCTGCTTGTAGGACTGTGAGACTCCAAACATATTGTTAGAAGGGTTAGGTCAAAGTAGGTCAAAGTTGCCTCTTTTTTTTTTTTTACCCCCTTTTTTTTCTTTTCTTTTTTTCTTTGTGGCAAGTCAAAACATTTAGCAGTACTTTCCCAGTGGAGCTCTGCCAACTTTGCATTTGGTTTTGCACACAAGTGACTGTGCTCCAGGAATGGTGCAGAGCTGAGGAGCAGTATATATCTTCCATTTATGCCAACAATTCACCTTCCCTGAGCAGTCCGCTCCATTTCTCTGTCTCTCCTGCCCCTCCCTCACCACTGGGAAATTGCCTTGGAGAAGCTGCTCTGGTTATGTGATGCCTGGGACAGTGGGTAGAATTGATGGTGAAAATGATTGTTGTTCATGGTTTTCCCTAATGAGGTGGTAATTATTTTTTGATTACACGGCGTTAATTTTTAAATCACTCTTTAAACAAAGAGTTAAAGGATAATAAGTTGTTTCAGCTGGGAGGGAAACACCTGCCTTCAGTGCAGAGCAGCCCTGGACAGTGCTGTTCTGCATTCAAAGGCAGAAGCCACTTCCAATACTGCTCATGAAAAAAACAACCTCAGAGGCTCTAGATGAGATTCATCAGTGTGCTCTACAATCCCCAATCCCTTTCTGGGATTCCAACTGAGCAGCCCTCAGTTAAACCTGAAAACAAGGCATTGCTTGCTGCATGAGATGGTGGAGATGCTCATAGCTGCAGTGATTTCTCTGGCCATATACTTAATGTCAGCTTTGGAAAGCTGTGTGCCATTGTGCAGAACGCTGGGTTTGTGTTCACAACTTGTGTCCAGTGTTGCTCAGAGGTGTAATTTTTTTGTATGCTATCTGCACAGGGTGCAAAAGATGGTGATTACTTGCATCTCTCCTGTCATGAAAGCGCTCTGTGTTAGTTAGGAGTTGCTTCATTGCAGAACAAGAGGCAGCTGTAGCAACAGATTAACATTTTACCAACGTGTGCTGCCCTGAGAAACCTTGCAGCCTGCCTTGGCCTGATGCAGATCTGTCCTCAAGTTCCTCAGCTTCCCCATAACCTGTGTTGGAAAACCAGCGCTGCCTCCTGTGCGGCTTTACCTCTCGTTTTGTAGGCTTTTGGTTGTCTGCAGCAAGGAGAGCATTATGACTTACGCTTCTTTTTCTCTTAGTTCTAGGGAAAATCCGAACTGCAGTGGGCAGTGCCCAGCTCCTAATGGCCCAGAAATTTTACCAGTTCAGAGAACTTTGTGAAGAAAACCTGGTACGTAACTTTTCTGATAAATTCTGTTGTGTTTCTCTTACTAACTGAAGAGCTACCCCTATGAACAGTCTTACCTAAAGTAGACCATTGTCTGACCAGCAACTTTTGCCAGTAGAGGCCTTGTTATGAACTTGGGAGTAGGTCTATCAGAATTGGTGACGTTGATGGGAGTTTTGCTAATAGTTCAAGATCCTGAAAATAAAGAAAGGGGAAAAGCTCTTGGTGAGATATCACTGAAGTTCTGTCTATCCTTTCATCTCTGAGCTCCTTTTGTATGGGCACAGAGACAGGTGAGTCCCTTCTCAGGGTATTCTAAGGTAGACCAGAGGTCTCATGAGTGGTGCTTTCCCACACAATACCAATGCCACCTCTATTCAGCAAGACAGAAATAGCAGGAAGTTAGACCCTGAATGCTGGTGCCTTGTGTTTCAATGCCTGAACAGCAAAAGAGAGAAAAGTCATTTTCCAAAGTGCTAAAAGGGCAAAGAGGCAAAGAGACAGTATGTTATAATCATGATTACCGTATATAATTTGTGTATGCTGCTACTATCACTATTAATATTTGCTATTTTTATGCTGGTAGTAGTGGTAGCATCAAAATGATATTCATTACAATAAATAGAAATATATCTCTAAAATGCCAGCACTTACAAAAAAAAGTCAGACCTTTAAGATAACAATCCATCCTTGCACATTACATACATTTAATTCTCAATTTTGACCTGAATTCCTAGAAGCCCGTAAAGCACAGTGTTAAATTCTGTCATCGCAGAGCAGGGAAAGCACGCCCTGGGGCACTCACCATAGTGACCACCTTCTACTCCACTTAATACACCCCTGAAAATCCAGACCCAAGTCAAAATCTGCCTGCAGTAGGTAAATGCAACAGAAATAATTTCTGTCTGAATGAGCCTTCTAATTCTTAATAGAAAAATTGAAAAACTGTCAGGTCATGCAACGTTGTAAATAAAATCCTACAACTGGACAGCATACCAATGTCAAGCACTAAAAAATCAGGAATGCATGTATAATCTCTGTCCTCCTTAATTCTCTGTTCTCCTTATGAATCTGAAAATAAATGCATTATTGTTTTCTACAGTTGCTGCTTTTGTATAACCATTCAATCAAAATCATTGTTGAGGTGAAAAACACAAATAGTTGGAAATGTCCTAAGAAAAGCAACTGACTGTTGGGTTTGTTATTCCTGAGGTGAGGGAGAAGGACTTCAGTAACATCTGAGTAACATTTGAGCCATATGAAACGACATGCAGGGCCTAATAATAATTTATTTTTGCATTTATACAATTCATGTATGCTCTGTGCACATGCAAAACTTCCAGAGCTAGGCCACATCAGAGGGACACAGGACAGAAGAGGACTTCTGGCCGTGCTGCTCTGGGGATGCTGATGGCCTCAGTGTGTTCTTCTGAGGATACTCTGAGGTTGGGTGATCCTTGTGGGTTTCTTCCAGCTTGGAATATTCTATGATTCTATGATGAAGTGAACTGAGTTTGCACATGCCAAGCAGCACTACTCATGTGACCCAGCCTCACTGCACTGAGTTTCATTGAGTGATCACCTTGCACATGCAGGACAAGCCTACTTGCTGAGGTCCATGAGTTTGAAAGTGAGGATAAGCTGCATCTGCTTGAAAGCCCTCGGTCTGATGTGATGCTGCTGATATATTTGATAGGCATCCAGCTGTCCAGCTTCTCTGTGGTCCTGGGACAGCTGTGGGTCAGCTCATGTCTCTCTTCCCAAAAACATGCCTGAAAAAATGGGATTACTGTAAGCTTTTTACCCTGCAGACATTACTCTTGTCAAAAAAAAAGAGAAAAAAGACAAAACTGGCCTGAAGTGTCTGACAGGTAAATTTACCTGAAATTGTGTATTTTTGTAGCTCTAAGATTCAGAGTATGGAAAAGGTGCTCATTCACTTGTTTGTCACTGTCTGCACACACAGCAACTGTACGCTTGCACAGGCATCGGCATCCTACAAGCGTAAATACTGCAGGGAACCCTTCCTCATTAAAGTGAAGAGGAGGCTGGCAATTAAATTCACTGTGGTCAAGTTGCCACCTTTGAACCCACTGGTGGTGCCTGGGACCCATGGGGGCACAGTGTCTTGGTGCTGCCCCATCCCCTTGCAAGAGGTCTCTGTTGTTTCTCTCTTTGTGTCTCCCTGACGGTTTGGATCTGCTGAAACTGCTTTGCTAGCAAAATTCGTAATCATTTGCACAAATGCTTTACATTAAGAGATACTAAAGCCAAACTGTTGTTTTTTTTCCTTCTTCTGTTGTACAGAATCCTAATGCACATCCACGGCCGACCTCCCAGGATTTAGCAGGGTTTTGGGATATGCTGCAGTTATCCATAGAAAATATTAGTATGAAATTTGATGAACTTCATCAGTTAAAGGCCAATAATTGGAAACAGATGGATCCTCATGACAAGAAGGTAGAACATTGTAGATTTTGTATGCTTCATTTAAAACCCTGCACAAACACTGGACAAATTAAATAGGCCTCTGTGTTACAGCGTTGACGTTAAAAATGTGAAATGAAGCTCATATCAAATTAATTTCATTGTAATAACAATGTTTACATAATAATCATCTGGGATATTATCTGTAATATGTTTCAGGCATATTTTTAAACCAAATCTGTCTTTGTGAATCGGATAATGGGAATGTAGTACTTTGTTAAGTTTTACATTTAATCATATTAGACGATCAATCGTTGGAAGCAACTGCCTTATATATTGATTCTTAAAATTAAATAAATCACATTTACGGTTCACATTATTGCATACAGCAAGAGTTCTAGGTTGTGTTACTGAAAAAAAAAAAAGAGGGAAGCATTGTAACCATCGCTGACTTGATAACCGTATTACAAACAGAGCGATATCAAAAATATGCCTTCCAAAATATCACATGAAAGAACTCCTACATCTTTTTTGTTGTTGTTGTTGTTCGTTTGTTGTTTCTTTTTTGTTGTTTTTTGTTTTGTTTTGTTGTGTTTTTTTTTAATGGGGTGATTTCATAAATGGGTTCACTTTGCTGGTAGTGCTGTTTACTCAAGAGAGCATAAAAATCATCTCAAGTGTTGGGCTTCTTAAAAAATGTAGTAGTCTTCTGTCACCATGAAAAACTACCACATCTCCAAATGTGAGTCACCTTTCACTTTTCACTCTCATTCGGCTCCATCACCTTATTTTTCTCCTCACTATCCACATCAAGACAAACAGCACTGGGGTAAGCCAAAATACACATATGTTTCAGCCAAAACTTAAAAGGCAGACCCAGTCCTAGAGGAACCATGGGTCCCATGTCCTGTCATGCTCCTGTAGGTACGTAATATGATGACTGAATCTCCATTAGACTGACTGTGACCAGTCTGATACCAATGAGTAGAGCAAGCAGGTAGGATCACCAGAAGGAGGGGGACACGATCTACAGGTACTGTGGCTCTGCCGGGTGTCCAGGCTCCCCATACTCATTGTCATTTCTGATGACCAAAGTGGCATTTTCTTTTGGGCAGATAATAACAATATTGAATCCCATTAATCTTACAGCGGGAAGTTTGCAAAGGTAATGCTGGTAGCACTCTCCCTCCTCCGGTCAAGACAAAATATTCATTCATTCCTGACTTAGGATTGCCATGCTCACACCATTTGTGCACACCTAGTGTTTTGTAAGGGGATGTGTGGGAATGTGTTTTCCTAGGCCAAGGTACTGAAGGCAAGTCATTTTCTTTTCTTCTTCTTTTTTTTTCTTTTCAGTACCTGTCAGAAAAGGAAGTTAAAAATGTCAAACATGCATGCACAGAAATGCCGATGTACGGTCTTTCATTAGTTTATCTAGTCAAGCGGGTAGGCCAAGTGTTTTTAATTGCACAGTAAGAAATGAGAGCTTTCCTTACAAAAATGTGCTTTTTGTTCGCTTCTGAAAAACATTTCAAGGAGTTTCTAACAAAAAGAATATAATGGGTTAAAGGAAGTTGTGTTGAATAAATGGACCTATGGTAAGCAGGTAGAGATTTTGCTTTTTAAATAATTGCATTGACTGTGTCCCTGGTTCAATTAGCATTTGTCTATGATTTTAAATGAAAGAGATCCTCCTTTCTTAAATAGTTAAAAAAAAAAAAAGAAAGAAGAAAGAACTTTCTGTGGAATTGATATTTGCAGTTGCCTTTGGCCTTTGCCACTGGTCCCTTTTAAAGCAGCACAGATTAATCCTTGGATGGAGAGAAAGAGCAAAGTATGAATAAGTGTAACTAAGCACCTTTATCTTTCGAGCTGTGGACGCTGTTGTGATCAGCATAAGAGAAAACGCAAGGGCAGAATGGGACCTTTGTAGTGTGATAAAATCCCTCCGCTCAGAGGCCGTGTTCACAGTTGGAAGGGGATGTAACTTAAAAGACAATCTAATTAACTTGACAAAGTCTTTGTGGCTGCCTGAAATTCAGACCTGAATACACTTTTCTTTTCCAGGAGAGATCCCGCTCTGATTTTTTTTTTTGTATGCACGCACCAGGCTGTACATAATAGCCCTCCTTGTCACTCGCGTAGCTGGAGCTAGCCGCCACTGTGATGATTAATGCATGTTCTCTTCATGGCTTTTAATTTTTTCCTACTGGTTTTTCAAGCTAGAGCTGACTGTAGGGTGGCACGTCTATTTAGCAGGAGGCTGGGGTTTATGTGTTTGCACAGTCAGATTCAAAGAGGGGGACGTGGGGGCAAGTTACTAAGCTATATGAAATATATGCCTGACTCTATGTTCATGTTTTGGATGGTTATTGTTCCGATGCACCAGCTGCAGGCAGCTAGTGGTTGGGATGCCGAGCCCAGCGCATCTCAGCGCTGCCACAGGCCTACCTTGTGCCACACGCGTGCCGTTTTTAAGGGCCGAGGTGACGCACACGTCCCGGCCCCGTCCGAGGATGGCCCTCAGCCGAGGTTGTTACCAGCCACAGGAGCCAGGCTGCCGGGGCCACGCTGTCGAGAGCGGGATTTATTCCTCAGCCGCGTGAAGCGGTGCCAGTGGTACGAGGCCGCGCCTGAGATGCTCTCCTCTCTAGCTCAGTTTCTAGCCAGTTGACTGAAGACTAAAGGGCAGATAGGAGCTAACAGACCATAGGTAAAATGTGTGTTCTAACTACTGACGCGTCCTAGTTTTTCCCGCCTTTCCCTGAGAAGCTCTATAATGCCATTAACCTTCTGCTTTGATCAGGAGAGAAGGGTCCCTCCTCCAGTGCCAAAGAAGCCATCGAAAGGTCAGGTGCCGCTCATCCGGGAACGCTCTCTGGAGAGCTCGCAGCGTCAGGAGGCCCGCAAGCGGCTGATGGCTGCCAAGCGCGCGGCGTCCGTCCGGCAGAACTCAGCCACCGAAAGCGCCGAGAGCATTGAGATATACATCCCCGAAGCCCAGACCAGGCTATGAAGGGATCCGACCAGGAGGACTCTCTCTGGCAAGACAAGTCTCCTGTACAATCTGCCCCTCTAGGCTCCTGCTCCAGGTCACCGCCACCAAGTACTTGTACCTCCTCCTCCCTCTGCTCCCCCCCTCTCCCTGCTCTCTGTACGCAGTCCCGGTGACCCCGATGAATCCCACCACCGTGCCGTAGTTGTCGGTCCTCCGAGAGATGTCCTCTAACCACCCTTGCTTCTGAAGGTTTGCCCATGTCACCATGATGCTTTGTCACATGTACTGATGCTGCCACCTCGCCTCATGTAAACGAGTACGATCCTTTTTCTGTTTGAAGTGAATAAACGCAGCGCTCGGATCCCCATGCACACGCGCACCTGTACAGTAGGCTCCATTTAACCCACCCACGACCTTTAGTCGATCTAAAGCTAGCCTGTTACCTAGTGTACAGCAATATCCAACTGCAGGGGATTTTGGAAATTTCAGTCACGCAGGGTGATCCTTTTGGACTCTGCCGTCTTCCTCATAAAAGATGAAAGGAGCTATGACTCGGATTCCCCTTTTTTTATTACTGGTTTTTTTTTGTTTTTTTTTTTAAAGCAGATGGCGCACTTTATTCTAAACCTCCGAATCACACCTTCTCACCTAATTTTAAGGAGTCACCAAGGGGGGAGAGGTCGGGGTGGGAGCGGGGAGGAGGGTAGAAACACAGACCTGGGGGTGAGAAATGGAAGCATATCCCGCAGGTGGGATGGCGAGGGATAGAAAGATCCCGAGGAAAGATGCCTGCACACTCACAGCTGCACAAACTGCCTCATTTTTATTTCATCAATCACTACTTAAACATTTCAATCAGCAGAAGATTGTAAATTCGATCTTCCAGGGAAATAATCTATTTTGAAAGGCAATAAAAGAGTGAAAAGGAAGGAAATAAGAAGCAAGGACAGTTGAAGATAATATAAAAGAAGGATTTTCTTGTCCAAGTATTAAGAATTTTTAAAATTGTACTGTATTGTCAATTCCTCTTGTATTGTATTGTATGGATTATATTGGTTAAAAAAAAAAAAAAAGAAAAAAGAAAAAAAAAGCTTGGTTTCATTGATGTCTTACTCTTGGTGGGACGATCCGATCTCACACATGCACACAGCCACACACCGACACCTGTCAGCCAGTTGTACATGGAGCCTGCCGTGCTCTTCCAGGCGAGGCGTTGCATTATCCACAGCCGGTTGTATGCTACCGTGCAGACTGCTCCTCACCAGGCGGTCCGTATCTAGGTGTAAGTTTCTAAAACAGTCTCCTCCTGATAGTATAAAGTATCCACCTGACCAAGAACAATAAAGTATTTTTCACAATTTATGGGATCGATATGAACTTAATTTTGTTCCACAACAAGCCTTCCTTCCTCCGCTTCTGCCATTGTTTCTCAGTCACAAAAAAAATGCGTCCCAAGTAGCCCGTTAATACCGGGGGTAAATCATAGACAATAGGGCTGGAGAGTTGCGAGGCTCTCAGCCTGGCCTCCCCCAGCCCAGGCGGGGGCTGCTCCTCCTGCATATTGGTGGTCAGGCGCTGGGCACACTGCCCCAGGAAGGCCTTGTGCCTACAGCGGGAAACCAGGCCTGCTGCACACAGCGCATTGGGCACACGTGTGGGTGGGTGGCTGGATGCAACGCGTGCCTCCCTGGTTTCTACTGGGAACAGAGGGTTTGGCCAGTGCAACTGTGCCCAGGGTCCCAGGGGCAAAGGTCTCATGACCCTGCTCCGGTCCCTGCACTCTCTTTGCCTCCATGAGGGCACCCACAAAGGAAGGTGGTGGTCCTCCACTCCCACTGGGAACAGGCCTAGGGACAGCTGCCCTGATGGTGCAACACGGTGTGCATGGTGGCCCCAGACCAGTGTGGGCTGCCTGCGCCCTTCACTGTAACAGCTGGGCTGGCCTGACCAGGTCTCACCATAGGGCTGGCATCATTCTGCCACTTGCGCTTCAGAGCTCTGAAAATTGTCATCGACGAGCAAAGCTCTTGCTAAAAGTATTCATCGAGGTCATGCCAGACAGCTTCTTTTCCTACGACATCATAGCCAGGTGCTAATTTAATTTTACTGAAGAAAATAAGAGAGGTAATAGGTTCTGGCACCAGGTATTTTCACAAGAGCATACTAAAACCACTAGAGAATTTGCTACCTCTCAAAGCCATTGATATCTGAGCTATGTCTTTATAAACAGGGCACAACTACTTACTGCTGTGGTTTACAAGATAAGGGCTAATAATTTATTATATAAAAGACTTTTAACTAGAGTAATCGGAAATCCAGTGTAACCCTAGAGTGCTTTGTGTTATAGGAGCTTGGAAAGGCTTGACCCTCTCAGCATCCAAATACCTGTGTGTTTGCTAGTTTTGAAACACTCCATCTGACTTTTAGCAGCGATGAAAGATCACCGTGTTTGCAGTATGTAACAGTGCCAACTGCCACTTTGAGCATATCGTCATGTTAAGTAAAGTATTAATTCTTTGGAACTCGTTTGTACCCAGGTATACAAAGCTGTATCCAGGTGAGAGTCTGCGTTCACAGCTGTGTTTCAGATTATTTAGTTTCGTGGATGTTTTATGAAAGATGAGTTAAGATTTTGGTTGACAAGTGGCTACAGAAATTTCTATCTAGCAAGTGCACCCCTTACAAAGCAGAAAAGGGAAGACTGTCTCGTCTTGTACATTACGAATTATTGTATTTGTATATCACAGAATATTTTCATATATATTTTAAATGAATCTATTCTTAGCACATTTGGTTCCAGGGAGAGAATTGTAATGTTTGCTTTGTTTTATAGCAAAGTTTTAAGAATACAGCCAAGACCACTAAATATAGAAGATAGATAATACTTCTGCCCCTAGAATGCCACTAGTTAGCCACTTGACTCATTTACTGACATGAATACACAACTGGTATATTTGCTGTATCATCTGTTTTAGTACAATTTGTAACTACTTGTTTCAGTCTAACCTGCCCGGTGTATATTCAAAATTCCTATATGCTGTTTCACTTTGGTACTAAGGTCTTTCTTCCTTTCTTCCTTTCTTCCTTTCTTCCTTTCCTTCTTTCCTTCTTTCCTTCTTTCTTCCTTTCTTCCTTCCTTTCTTCCTTTCTTTCTTTCTTCCTTTCTTCCTTCCTTTCTTCCTTTCTTTCTTTCTTCCTTTCTTCCTTTCTTTCTTTCTTCCTTTCTTCCTTCCTTTCTTCCTTTCTTCCTTTCTTCCTTTCTTCCTTTCTTTCTTTCCTTCTTTCTTCCTTTCTTTCTTCCTTTCTTCCTTTCTTCCTTTCTTTCTTCCTTTCTTCCTTTCTTCCTTTCTTTCTTCCTTTCTTCCTTTCCTTCTTTCCTTCTTTCTTCCTTTCTTTCTTCCTTTCTTCCTTTCTTTCTTCCTTTCTTTCTTTCTTCCTTTCTTCCTTTCTTCCTTCCTTTCTTTCTTTCCTTCTTTCTTCCTTTCTTTCTTTCTTCCTTTCTTCCTTTCTTCCTTTCTTTCTTTCTTTTTTGGCTTGGGGGAAATTTTAGAAAAGGCTGTTTTTGTCTCCTCCTTCCAAAGTTAAAAAAAAANTTTTTTTTTTTTTTTTTTTTTTGTAAAGAAAGATGAAGAAATGGATTAAAGATTTTTAATATTTGAAAAGGTAAATAGAAATAATTTATTTGTAAAATAGTTCAGTTTATTTATTCGTGTTCCCTTAATGCTTTTATGTGCATTATCCCTTTCATTCGAACAGAATCTTTGTGAAGCTTTTGGGGTTTTTCGTTTTGGTTTTGTTTTTTGGTTTTGTTTTTTAAGGAAAAAGGTCAAATGCATATTTTTAGTAATCTGGATGTAAATCGATGGCCTACCTGCATTCCCAAATGTCATTTTGAAAATGTTTCTAATAAGAAACAAATGGCAAAAAAAAATGAAAGCCTTTAGAGAGAGGAGAGTGGTTTTATGGCGTAACGATTTGGATTTCCATAAGATTAACTACCTAGACGGGTGTGTGGACAGGAAAATGTAAATAGATGAATGTTTCCCATAATGTAAAAAGAGCAAATTAATAAAATAATTAATGCACTGCTTGTAAGAGCTGTGGGTTTTCAATGCAAATTCACTCTCCCAGAACTGCCAAAATGCTTTGCTTGATGCGGTCCGGGATAAAAACATGACCAGCAGCATTTCTCTTAAGCACCCATTGCTTGAGACCATTCTCACAGGGCCTCCCACTTGCAGAACTCACTGGTGCAAACCCCTCTGTGATACCTTCCTGGATCCCTAGGAGAACCTTCAAGGCACTTCTACATGGGGCCTGACCCCACAGAGGTGCCAGGAGTTGGGCTGGTGTCAGCCCTGAGCCATTTCATTTCAGCACACACTATCCCATGTGCTTCTTTCCAAGATAACGCTGAGCTGAGCAGGACCCAGCAGTGGTAGCTGGGCTTCCCTTCGCCAGGGTCCTGCCTGCAGGCAGGGTTTCTCCTGGCCTGGGAAATCACAACAGCCATCAAATCTTGAACTGGGGTTGTTTAATCTGGAGAAGATGAGACGTAAGGATGTAGAGACCTTATCGCTCTCTACAACAGCCTACAAAGAGGTTGTGGTAAGGTGGGGATTAGCCTCTGCTCCCAGGTGACAGCAACGGATGAGAGTGAATGGCCTCAAGTTGTACCAGGGGAGGTTCAGGTTGGATATTAGGAGAAATTTCTTCTCAGAAAGAGTGGTGAGGCAGTGGCACAGGCTGCCCAGGGAGGTGGTGGAGTCACTCCCCCTGGAGGTGTTCAAGAGCTGTGTGGATGTGGCACTGAGGAACATGGGTTAGTGTGCAATTTTGGTGGTATGTGGATAGATGGACGAGAAGATCTTAGAGATCTTTTCCAACCTTAATGATTCTACAATTCTATGATTGTATTCTATTTTCTGGATGATGCTGCTCATATAACAGATTTAACACATTTCAGTTTGTAAGCCCAACAGTTACATGAACAGCACTCCAGAGCTGTACAACATACCATTTACCTATTATTACACCCTCAGCACAGAGAAATCAGGAAGATTTATGTTCTAGAGGCAGGGAAACTTCTTAAAGTTTGACAGCCACCAAGACCGAACAGTGGGATTTCCCTTCATCTGCTGGAACTTATGTCCTCCCTGGTCACTCATAAACTGACAAACCAGAGATGGCCAAAAAATGCTTAAATATTTAAAGACCTTTCTGCAGCGGCTGATGTCTTCCTGCAATGAGAGCACATCAGTGTAAAACAGCAAATATGCTTCAAACTGTTCCCTCAGTAGAAGAATGATAAAGTCTGAGCCGTGGCTCACAGCCCTGCCATTCGTGCTGCTTAAGGTAAACTTTATTCTTATTTATATTCAGTGTTCCCTTCCAGCTCAGTGTTCCCTTCAAATCATGAGCCTTCCTCAAGAGCATGGCTTGTTGTCAGTTTGCTTGCCAAAGTCTGTTCTCTCCTGCTTTGGATATTTATTTTTGCAGTATGCAGTAGGCAAACAATACATTTTAACCATCCCTTTGAAGCATGCTTACCCATCAAATCCACTGGGAGTCTGTGCTGACTTGGAGCCAGTTCTTTTTGATTGCAATTCACAATATAGATGTTGGTCATTCATTGGCATTTGTCACTGTAGTCTTTGGTGTATACTTCAGCTAGGGCTTTGGGGTGGCAGTCAGTAGGGTAGGTTCTCCCTCAGTCCATTGGAAAAGTTCTCCTTTAGTCCATCAGGGAAGCTATCATTCAGTCCACTCAGGACACTATCCTTCGGTCCACTGGGGAGGTTCTCCTTCCTTGCTGTGCATCCCATGAGGACATAGCCAGGTCTTCCTGTGCAGCCCAGGATGCACACATGGGCTTGCACTGGGCAAGTCTGGCACCAACACCCACAGTTAAAGCCTGCTCGTCCCCTTTCCCTTTAGTCTGATACTACATCAATAGCCAAAAAAATTTCTGTCCCACCACACCAAGCTCATTCAAACCTTTATCCTCCCTTCCCTGTGCTGTCTGCAGGACGGGGATTTTCCAGTTCTTCATGCCATGCTCTGGTCCATCAGATGCATCTAAATGCCAGCTGCAAACGTGATGTGATCAGGTTTGTCAGCCAGTGGCTGAGCTTTCCCACACTTAAGGTGTGACTGGCATGCAGCACCCCTTTGGGTCACAAAAATGAAAATGGCAGCTCTTCTATTTCTCTGTGAGTCACTTGTCTAATCTGCAGTGAGACAAAGAGATGAGGAAAGGAGCAGGGCTTCCTGGTAATTGTGTTTTTCACGGTTCTCTTCACCGATCAGGTAACAACGTAATCAGAGAAATTTGGGCCAGAAAAGCTCTGCTCGGGCATTGTGTGATGACCATCCATCCCTTCCAGATTGCTATCTCCCAGGCTGCAGCAGGTAAGTCATCACCTCACTGGTGCTGCTCCACTCAAGGGAAGGGGAAAAAAAAAAAAAAAACCACACACAAAAGGAAAAAAATATACATTAAAAGATACACAAAAGCCAGGCTGAGCTGTAGGATGCCTTCACTTCTGTTGGGTAAGCCTTGGTGCAGAGCCCTCTGTCATACCCACTCTGCGCCCAGCAGTCCCATGGCAGCGTGCCTGGCTTTTGCTATTTTCCAGCCAAGCAGAATGGAAGCAATTGTGGATTTTGCCAGCTCTATTCAAAGCAGAAAAATGTTGGAGTTCTTCATCACCGCTGGGGAATCCAGAGGTTGCTCAGTCCCAGAGCATCCCTGGGAGGCTGCTGCTCTGTGATGTTTTATAGCTGCCAAAGCTTCATGGAACGGGAGGGTCTTTGTTCGGAGCTAGGGGGAAAAGCAGTAGGGCAGGGTGAGAAGGATTTTTCTGTCTGTCAGGTGTCTCATGGGGGTGAGATATCACAGAATCACACAGAATTGTTTGGAAGGGACCTCTAGAGATCAAGTCCAACCTCCTGCTAAAGCAAGTTCTCTACAGTAGGTCACATAGGAAGGTGTGCAGACAGGTCTTGAATACCTCCAGAGAAAGAGGCCCCACAACCACTCTAGACAGCCTGTTCCAGTGTGCCATTACTCTGACAGTAAAGATCTGTCTATGTTACTAGTGCAGACAGCTGCATGCTGAGGCTCACAGCTGGGGCTGGAGGACAGAACGAGGGATCACAGATGTGAACCACTAAAAGGCAACTCCTTCCCATGCACTATCCTGCATCCCCATGGGGATGCCAAGCCTACCAGCTATCCCTTACTTTTAGCTGTACGGAAAGGACTATCAAAGACAAATCCTTAATACAGTGTGGCTTATTTTTCCTGTTGTATTGGCTATCAGTGCTCAAAACTGCAACTTGGAATTGCTTCACAAGTGCACATTCAGCACTGGATTGCTGTGGTCCTTGAACCACAGCAATTGTTTCCTTCTTTTGTTGTGTAAAAAAGTTTGTAGCATTGAGATGCCAATGTATAGCCAACACTCAGCTGGGCGATGCTATTTGTCATCTCCTAGGGTGTCCATTTTTTCTTTTTCAAGGGGGCGGGGGAATAAGTGTTTGTGGTAATGACTTACTGTGTTCATTGTTTTGCTCCTCTTTGGAAGAAAACTTTCCTATCATCTGGGAAAATAAAAACAAAACAAAAACAATACTGAGACTTCTTCAACTCGTAGATAGTTCTGGCAAATCATGTCTTCCCTGTGAAGTTACACAGTTGCACTTGCAGCGTTAGGAAAGAAAGGAGACTTCACCCCAGCATTAACTGTTGGTTGTGTTAATTTGGCTGAGACATAAAGATCAGTTATTTCCATGGAAAAATGCCTGCTTGCCAATCTCCAAGTGACTCCAGAAGAGCAATGCCTGAGCACCTGAATTTTAAGTCACAATCCTTTGTGAGAAGGTCCTAATGCTCTGACTCACCACACAATAAATACTGTGATTTAAAAAGATGTAAAAACAAGCGATCTTTGTCAACAGTGCTGCATGCCTATATATATAACAAATAGCACCTTTGATAACTAGGTAGCATGGATCAATCTGAGTGGCTTTTTGCACAATCAACGTAATGCTTCACCTGAGAGGGAGAGTTCCCTTTTGTTTACATATTTCCTGGCAATAGCATCATGACGACTGCAGTCTGGCTGCGGGAATGCGCAGGGAACTGGGAAGCCAGCCACACGTTTGCAAATTGCAGTGTACTCCCTCACTTCTCACCTTTTGTTCAATTGACACGTGCCCATCTCCAAAAGGGGAAAAAAGCTGCGTGTGTATTGCCATGCGGCATTTCACTGTGGTGATTGGCGTCCGTCAGCGTCTCCCAGGCAGCGCTGAGACTCGGTAAGAAGCAACCCATCCACTGTGCTTGTCCTCAGCAAGCTGGAAGGATGAAAATAAAACCAGGAAACTGAGCCAAAGCAAAGAAAACCTGTTGAAGCATGCAATGCTTGCCATTAGAACACAATCCATGCAGATTTTGTTTGTCAACAGTTGCATCAGCCAATACAGCAATAGTCTGAAATGATTTTTTACTGGAAACATTTTCATGTCAAGCAGAACATGTGAACTTACCATTAATGGTATGAGAGTTTCCCAAGCACCAAGCGAGGGCGATGTGGGTGCTAGCATGACATAGCTACAGCGCCCAGCTGCAGCAGCTGCAGTACAGGGGAGGTGCTGCCCATCCTGCAGCAGGGAGACATAGCACCAGAGGAGCCGTGTGTTTTCTCCCTGCCTTGCACTTATCCTAAGCCAGTCACCACTGGAGCAGGGTGAAGGAATCTGCTCAAGCACCAGTAATTGCACCCACCTGGGAGAGAGGCTTGGCATTCAGATTATCCAGCTTTATTCAGATCTCTACGGACCTCAGCTCTCTCCCCAGGTTTTTCAATAGGCAAGTTGAAATTCTGCTCCTCGGGAGTCAGCACATTAAGTTTGCACTGTTCTTTCAGCATTGTAACAGAGAGCAGCAGTTGGATCAGATTTTTCATTCTTCTCTCAAAAGGTCAAGGAAACATGAAACTGCAAAAGCCTAATTCTTCCCTGCACCGCATTTGTGTAAACCCAGAGGGCAAAATGGCAATGGTAAATTTAATGCTTTTTTTTTTCTTTTTGCCTTTTCAATACAAAATCATTTGCACATCTGCTGATGGGTCACACAGCAATACACTTACTTTTACTCTTCTCATATTACTCCTTCCAAGAAGCTGATTTGCCCAGAGAAGCTGTGGTGCCCCATCCCTGGAGGCGCTCAAGGCCAGGTTGGATGGGGCCCTGGGCAGCTGAGCTGCTGGGTGGCAGCCCTGCCCATGGCACAGGGTGGGACTGCATGGGCTTTAAGGTCCCTTCCAGCCCAAACCATTCTGTGATTCCGTGACTGTGATGAGTATTCACAGCACCTGAAAGGGTTCCAACCACTGAAAGGCAAGCATGGCAAAGCAGGGGCCTGGCACAACATCAGCTGCACTGGTGTGCTGGCTCCAATGCCACACATACACTGCCTGCAGTGCTGGTCACCCATGTACGTGGCTGTTGTAAAATGTGACTGTCACAAGAAGGCATTCAGTGAGATAAACATTCCTGTAGCGTGACCTCAAAGCCCAGTTGGAGATGCTATGTTGTACAGGCTAAACATCGTGAGAATGCTGATGTTTGAATCTCACGGAGTTTACAATCCAAGACAGAGCCCTGCACCAGAGTTAACTGCTGTGGTCTGTTCTAGATCTACTTGCTGTGGTCTCATTGCTCATCTTTGAAAATGAGTTGTGTGTTTGAAAGCGTCATAAACAAGCACATTTGCCCTTTTACCCGGACTTCATAAGATGTGAAGG
This sequence comes from Pavo muticus, assembly GCA_016647715.1. Classification (NCBI taxonomy): domain Eukaryota; kingdom Metazoa; phylum Chordata; class Aves; order Galliformes; family Phasianidae; genus Pavo; species Pavo muticus. The sequence goes on along the minus strand of JACDJE010000023.1, from coordinate 2,623,174 downwards.
CAAAGTCTTCTCTCTAAGATTCCATCATCCTGACCAGAAACCAGTCTTATGATACAAAGCCCAAATCCAGTGCTTTTCCTCAGTTGCAACACATGACAACACAGCCCTGCCATGCTCCAGACCCTTACCAGGTTGCAGTGATTCAGCAGGAGCAGGGCAGAACATCACTACTGCTCTTCCTCAAACAGGGACATGCTGTCCTTTAAACTTCACCTAAGGCGGCCCATGAAGAGACGCACTGATAACACAAAGACATGCATTGGCAGCTGGGGAGCAACCCACAGTGGGTAAACTAATAATACACACATATATGGCATGGGCAGGCAGTAGGGGAATGGCTTTTGGCCCAGCACCAAGCTTCAGAAAATGCTGCATGCTGGTGGTGTTGGCTCCTGGGAAGAAGACAGCAGTTTCACAGCTGTGAGAGTGGGGCCCTGCCTGTGGCTCAGTCATGTCTCCCAGCAGCCAGGCCAAGGCCTGTGCAAGGAGCCACACTGCCCCACGAGTGCAGCCAGGCCACGCTGTCACCCATCAGTCATGCACACACGGCTCCTTCCGAGTTCAAAGGCACAGTTGCAAAAGCCTTGTTTTGTAGCAGGGTGCTCCCAGGATTTATGGGCTGTCACCCACCCGGGCAGGAAGGGATGTTTACCTGCACCTGGTGTCAGCTGGGCTCAGTAATGTGATTACAACACTCCCACTGCTGCCCTGTCCTACATCCCCTTCTCCATCTCCAGTAGAAATAGAAAATAAACAAATACAGACTCAAAATGCTACCTGGACTCAAACAATCTGAGGTGTGGGCCAAAGAGAATCCCTTGTGTTCCCTTTTTCCCCTGCCATTATAGTGCTCAGTTCCATAAATGATCAGTTCTCCCCGCAGCCCGTAGCTCATTTGAGCTGCTCCTTATTGCAGCCCCATCACCACACACACACACAGCGGCAACTACAGAGGCTTCCTGCCCAAGGCCTGGTTAATGTTTCAGCCCCGGCCCACCACGGCCCGTACTTTGAGCCGCAGGCAGCACGTTATTGGCAATCCTGGCATTTGCAGGCTGGCTTCCACCAGTCGGGTGCCTCGTCTCTGTTACGAGGGAGCTGACATGAGAGATCTCATGTCACATCGGAGCTCTTGATCTCCACCCACTTCAGTACAAATCCAGTTATGACTGCCATCAGCGTGACTTTGATTTCGGGACTCTTTGCAGGTGAGCCATGCTGCAAGCTCTGAGCTCAGCCGACGGGACAAAGGTCTTGTTTTCCTTGTAGTGAAAAGGTTCAGGGCCGGGCTCCTGTTTTAAGTTTTCGATTATCCTGGTAAATCACGAGGAGTAGTAAAGTACATAGAACAGAGATTGCAGGCTGGTTAAGAATTATCGCGGAGGTGAAAAAAACAAACAAAGCCAGCACAACAAACCTGCACCTGGTTTCCATAGTGCTGCCCCACATTCTGCCGTGCACCACTCTGCACCTGCACAGCACCTGCAGCTTACAGAAAGTCTGAAAGCAGGGCGGAGCCTTCCAGCATGCTGGGCATGACTGCCCAAGGAGTAACTGAGTGACAGAGGGCTCACCCTGCTCTCCTGACAGCTTCCTGCGGGTCCCTTAGCATGCAAAGTAAAGAGAATCAGGTGAGGTACCAAAGTCCAGTGTCACTTCATTCCTCCTGCGCACCAAAAATAATAAAGGTGAGGGAAAGTGTTTCCCATAGCCAGTGTAAAGGGCAGTTGTTGAGAACATGGCCATGGAAGGACTCCCACACTGCACCCAAACTGCCTCTCAGGAGGGTTTGCAAATTTTTTTGCAAGCTTAGGAACTAGGAAAAATCCCATTTGCACAGAACTGAAGCCCTTCCTGACAGCCATGTTCCCTGCTATACTCCACATTCTGCATAGGCCAAGCTCTGTCGCAGCCCTGACTCCACTCAAGGTTCTCAAATACATTGTTTTGTCTCTTGCTGTCAGATTCACAGACCCACATGCAGATTTCCCATAGCTGGCAAAAGTCACAGGGATGTAGAGACAAAATATTAACACTGCCATCTCTGTGATGGTTTGGAGAACAGCAAGTCATCCTCTCCTCTGTGCATTTGTATAAGCACGGGCACATTTCCTGCAGTCCTTGGGCAGCAGATACATCTGTGCTTTGTTGCTTTACTTGATCAAAGGCAGATTACGCTGCTATCACTAGAGCTGTTAAGATTTACACGTGGGCTTTTAAGATATCACTTTTTAAAGATCAAAACCTGCTGTTTCCCAAGGAAATGAGTTCAGACAAACCACAGAGCTCTGGAGTGTGCTTTCCTTAGTCATAGCTGAAAGGTTTGTTTCTTTTCCAGGGCTTTCCCAACGCCAATAGGTCTCCCCTGTGAATGAGGGCCAGGGCAAAGCAAGGATGAAAGGCAGATCTGTGGGAAGCAGAGGGTCTGAAGACAAGTTCCCTCTGGGCTGAGCAAGCATCATGAAGCAGTCAGCGGGGTCACGTTTCCTGCCTGGGCAGAGTCACAAGCAAGTCACTCCTGAGGCAGATGCAGAATCTGAGTAACAGCTGAGCTGCACTGCCCACCTCTCTTCGTCAGTCCCAAGGGAGGAAACCTGAGCCTATCACTGCTGTTGAAAGGAGATTCCTCACAACAGAAATACATGTTGCATATGGCTATAAACAGGAGTGAAAATGATGCATGCCCACCACTGGCCGCCATGGATACTGCTCAGTGCATCGCATCTTTAGAATCTCTCCTATGAAGAAAGGCTGAGGCAGCTGGTCTTGTTCAGCCTGGAGAAGAGAAGGCTCTAGGGGGAGAGACCTCATTATGGCCTTCCAATACCCAAAGACGACTTATGAACAGGAGGGAGACCGACTTTTACATTGGCAAATAGTGATAGGACAAGAGGGAACGGTTTTAAACTAAGAGGGGAAATTTAGATTGTATTTAGGCAGAAATTCTTCACACAGAGGGCGGTGAGGCACTGGCCCAGCTGCCCAGAGAAGCTGTGGTGCCCCATCCCAGAGGCACTCAAGGTCAGCTTGGATGGGGCTGAGCTGCTGGAGGGCAGCTCTGTCCACAGCACGGGGTGGCGCCGGATGGGCTTTGAGGTTCCTTCCAACACAAGATATTCTATAATTCTACGATCTAAGAGAGCATGGAGAATTACACTGGCTGTGAGGGTGACCGGGCCCTTCCCTTCTGCCCCAAGGTGTCCCAAACACAGAGGGGTGAAGCAAAGCCAGGTGGCGTCTCCTAAAGATTCAGCATATATCTATCGTGCTACTGACCAGGCAAGGAAAGAAGCCTTCCGCATCCTTCCTCCAGAAGGTCAGGGACAGCCACTGGGCCCAGGCAGCCAATGTGGGAACAAGTGCCAGCAGGCAAGGAGATGATAGTGGCTGAAGCTGCTTGTGAAGGGACAAGGGAGTCAAGGTGGTAGCTTTACCGCAGACAGTACATGCAGATGTGAACCTATAAACTAACAGGAAATATTTCCAGGAGGTTTTTCCAAGTATCTCCAGCTAAGGAAGAAAAACTTTTGAGGAAGCCTTTGCAGAATGTTGGCAGCATTTCACTGAAAATACCTTGTCTGAATGCAAGCCAGCTGTGCTGAACATGAAGAATGAGTTACAGCAGCAAGTGCCTAAGTAGTGTTTAATGTGATAACCTGAATTCACCTCTTGGTTGAGGTTGGCAAGGGAAGGCCTGCTTCGTATGGGGAGCTCATCAAAACAGTGTGCTGCAACCAGAAAGGCCAAAACTGAAATCAGCCCCTGGGTTCTTAAAAATGCCTCTTTTATTACTCACTGCTCCTCTTTTAGGCTCATCTCTGTCACAACACAGAAAGCAGAAGCCAGGAAAAAGTCTAGCTACACAGGGAAGATGTGCTTTCTCTCATGACCAGAAGCTGGTCCGTTTGCATCAGAGCGAGATTTGTTGTTGTGGTTAGTTTAGTGGAGTAGCAGGGATCTTTTCCAACAGCACAAAACCAGATAAAATAATCTCTCACCTAGTTAAAGGGGCTACGTGCAGCATAATGTATGCACTCGGTGGTCAAACAGGCAGAGAGAAGATAGAGGGAGAGTTCAAACAAGGAATGATACCACACGCCCAGAAGGAAACAAAGTAAGACATCGAGCACAAGGTCAGGCAATCAGAACATTGCAGGCTGGAAAAGGAAGTGAAATTACAGGCTCTGGCAAAACAGCTGAATGCTTACTCAGTTGAATTACAAAACTGTTGTGATCTTCACCATCAGTTCTGTGTCTGGGATCCAGACCCATTTCCAAGGCAAGCTACGCAGATTCATGACGGGAAGGTGGTGGGTATGACATTCTTCCCACAACCAGTCAAGTGGTTTTTTCTTTTCACAAGTCTCACAATTGGGAGTTATTTACTTAATAGAGACTAACATTCTCCTAAAGTAGCTGAGCCCTGCCAACCCATGAAATGTCACTGACAGAGAAGCTTGGGTAACATACACCAACAGGGCAGTGTTTCTCCAGCAAAAATACAGAGGGGAAAAGACTCAGGAAAGACGTGCAAATGTATGTTCATGCTGCAAAACCCACAGCACCAGGGCTGAGCTGCTCTCTGCCAAACAATTTGACAAAAGCTGACAACATACCACTTGCAAGGCTTGTAAATGCACAGGTGAGGATTCTTCACTACAAGGCTGATGCCACTACACATCTTCAGGCAGGGGAAGCAGCCCTAGCCCTGCTCTGTAGTCTAAAGGAAGCTGCCCAAACACAAGCAGGGACAGAGAACTGCCAGCTGCACACAATCAGCCCATGCTCACAAGCCACCACTTGCCCTCCTTTAAATCACCATTTCAAAGTACTGCTACCTGTGTGCACATCTGTAGGTTTGTTACGCATTGATGTAAGCAGCTGAAAGTACAACACTGACATGAATTCTGGCCAAAACCACGCTATCCAGTGAAACAGGGATGAGCTGGGAGGTGGTTGTGACCAACTCATATCTCACCAGCTGTGGGAGCTGGGGTTAACATCACACATTGCAGCACTGCACAGGGGTGTGTGGTTACTTTGCTGTGGGGAGGTGCCCCAGGCTGCAATCTGTGCAGCCAGCCCCGTGAGATCTGACAGTGGTAGTCACAGACTCTGTTCCTCAGAGCCAAGAGAGCTTCAGGAATGTGAGCTGTAAGGCAAGGGAAGCCACAGAGGGAAAGGTGAGCAAAACTGCTAAGTGCATGCCATGGCTTTGAGCTGTCGGCAGAGATGGGTGCAAAACTTGGACACAGAAAACAGTCTGAATTTTGACTCTGTAGTGTAGCCAGGTCTGCTTCTTGTGACTGTGTTCGCACTCATTGCCACGGCAGGCAGCAGAGCAGACGCCGAATGGCACATAGCACATGTGGATGTAATTACTATGTCTGGAATAGCAACAGCTCAAAGTGACGCTTTGCTAGAGTGAGTGGCTCATCTAAGCTCTTTTCCTTTAGTCTGAACACTGGAGCTCACACAGAAGAGCCGGCTAACCCAGGGAAATGGGACAGACGTAAGGTCTCTGGCAACTGCTGAGCAAGAGACTAAAAAAAAAGTCATGTCCTGAGCAGCAAACAAGAGCTGTGTCCTTGCCAATAATCCCTACTTGGCAAAAGCCACAGGGAAAGTTGACAAATGCAATATGCCAGGAAGAGGAAGAAAAAAAAAAGAAAACCCAAATGAGCTTTAAAAGAGTTAGGAAGTAGTGCAGGAGCAGCTCTCAAGTGCTAACAAGAAAAACGGCTGGAAAAAACACACCTTGACATGCAGCATTGCTAGTGCCCCAGCTGTTTGAGTGCATTACAGATGCTGACCTCACAGCAAAAGCCAGTAGATGTGTGGGATATCACATCCCTCCCAGCATCCCATGGGATGCCCCCCCTGCACACACACACACACAGTCGCCAGTCCCAGGATCCCCTCCCTATTGTAATTATCCTTGCTTTGCGCTGGGATTTATCATGTGCAGCTGCCACAAGTTGTTTACAAGACACAACAGCCATGAAAACAAGTCTGCTGGCGAGCTGTCTCAGATTTGTTGCTCCTCTTGGGTCACTCGGGCTCTGGCTGGCAGCACACTCTCCATACGGCACGGCACGGCACTGCTGGCCCCGCATTAGCAGCCATTCCCAGTTGGTGCATGCAGGCAGAGCATGGGTTTTGACAGCTGCCTCGTGATTAGGTTTATCGCTGTGGCAAGAACAGCAAAACTGCCCTTGTCGTCTCTTTGTTTCTTTTAACTGCTTTCTTCTTTTTTTCCTATTCCACAGCCAAACAAGCTTCCAGAAATAAACTTTCCCTTTGTTCTCACAGGGATGAGGGGCTGGCACAGGCAGCCTTGCACTCGTAAGTCACTGGGACTCCTCCTCATTCTGGATCCTAGCTCAGCCTGATGCCCAAAATGTACCTTTGATAATTTTGTGTGGAGTTAACTACAAGTTTTGGCTCTGAAAGAATAGATCTGGGCAAACTTCGGTAGTCTGAACCAAAGTATCACTAAGCAGACACTGCCTATGATTTTATTTCAGTGGATACTCAGTGAGTCATTTTCTTCCTTCAAGTAAAGTAACACCTGAAGAGAGGGGAAAGTCATTTCACTGCGCACCAGGTGCTACTCGATTGGCTTATGACTGCAGTTGAACTTCTGGGCGTAGCCTTAACCCAAGTAACAATTAAAAAAAACAAACAATCAACCTCGAGCAAAATTGGTCACAAGTAAAGTCCCACGGATAGGTGTCAGCAAGATGGAAACGCAGTGCTCATCACAAGGGCAGGGCACCAGCGTCACTTCGTGTGGCAGAGCGGTGAATGACAACGGCAGAAACCACAGGCTTTTACTTTCAATGGAAACTGTTAACCTGAATGGCAAATTTTCTTCCTCCTCCTATTTTCATTTAATTACTGCAGCTGCTCTTGTGGAATTACAGAACTGATTAGCTCAGCAAGCAAAACTTTTTTTACCTAAACTTGTTGACTTTATTTTAAAGGGCAAATTAATGGAGAGCAAGGATCTGAGAATACCCTTTGATGACACGATCCCCTACATTTTCTCTACCGTTCAGCACACTGGCAACCTTCTTTGAAAAAAAAAAAAAAGAACAAGGAAAAAGTCCAACTACTCAAGCAGGGAAAAATCATTTGCTTGAGACCGTTTTTTCTTAGGCAGCGCCTGAAGCACAGGCATAAGGAATGTTGCAATAGAACACTTATGTCATGTGGACAAGAAAGTATCTTACGAACCTCTTACCAAAGACAACACTTCTTTCTGGGTGCCTAGCATCTGTTGAGAGCAAACATCTATGCCACAAAAGGATTTTCTTCAACTTCTCCCGCTTTTTGCTCAACACTGACTTCACACATACACAAAAGCCTATTACAAGTAGATCATAGGAAACATAGAATCATAGAATGGCCTGGGTTGAAAAGGACCACAATGATCATCTAGTTTCAACCCCTCCACCATGTGCAGGGTCACCAACCACTAGACCAGGCTGCCCAGAGTCACATCCAGCCTGGCCTTGAATGCCTCCAGGGATGGGGCATCCACAACCTCTGGGAAACCTGTTCCAGTGCTTCACCACCTTCTGAGTGAAAAAATTCCTCCTAAATGGATAAAAAGGTGCCTTGGTATCCCAAGGAGAATAGCCTAGAAACATAAAGAATAGCATGTCCAGGCAAAGGGACAGGACTCAAGGCTCTTTTCTGTACTCTTGTGCTATTACTTGAAGATAAAACCCACAGCCACACCTGGCTACGATCAGAACTATTTTATTTGTAGCTTTCAGTTAAAAATGTATTGTAAAAATTAAAAACCTGATTCTATAATCGCACAGCATATGGGGACAACCCTGCATTGTTTCTATTGTTACCAAAGCTGATACACACATGATTAAGCCCGTGTTTTTTTTTCTTGAACACATTACCACTGACTTTAAAGGTTTAAAGAAGTCCTACGCTGAGCAAAATTTCAAAGAGTACTCCAGAGAACAAACAGTTTTCTGTTGCCTACAAAAAGAAAAGCCACAGGGAAAGGAAGAAAAAAAAAAGAAAAAAAGGAAACAGCACACACTGCAGACTACTCCTAAGAATACCCTTACATCTGCCTGCTCTCCTGCTCTACAAAACCCTCCCCCAATCACCCAAGCAGACAACTGGTTTAAGGATTAGCCAGAACTGATCTTTCTCCCTGAGGTCTCCCGTTTCACTGTTGTTAGAAAGATGAAGGTGGACGACAGACATCCAAAAAAGTTGAAGAGTTGCAGCTCACGTTTCATGTTTTTCAGTAATAATTCCTTTTGATAGCCAAAGTCCTCCTCTGAAAAGTAACTTTTCAGAAAATTTCACTGGCCAGAATACACCCAAATACAGCAGAGATCACACATCCATTTGGTGTTTAAAGCATCTCAAATGATTTGGCTCCCAAAACACAGCTTTCAACTCTCTCTCTTATTTCACAGTCTACTGGAATTAGAGCCAAAATCTTACCATTGCTAGCCCAAGAAAATCAGAAGTTGTGTTGCCCTTCCTGACCCCATCAAAATTAAAGATGTCTAGAAGCTGTACCACAAAGACTTACAAAAAAATATTCACCCCAACCCTTTTCTGGCCTCTTTGTTTCATCCTCAGGAAAACCTCCCCACAGGCCCCTACCCTAAGCCCTAAGGTATTTCTAGGAGCCAAAATACTCCAGCTCTGAGAGGGGCCTAAGACACCCCTCCTGAAATTTAATGCAAGCTGACTACGCTGCTCTCTTTGGCCTCTTTGAAAAGGTCAACACAGCAGAACACAGTCAGGTACTTCAGGCCCACTTTTCAGCATTCCTTTGAACATCTGGTTAACAACAGCTGCTAGCGTAGCTCTCTAAACCAAACAAAGTCAGTATTAGGTCAAAAATATTTCTCTCACTCCAGTGTATTTCGAGAGTAAAGCTGTGTTTTCTGCAAAGTTTCTATGCAACAAAATACTCCTCATGCATCCATTTTTAAAGAAAATATTTTATTACATTGTGGGAAAAAAAGCATAATCATCCAAAGTTCATATTGTTAAAAAAATTGAAAATTTATTTTAGACAGCGTGTCGGTATATTCTGTTCTGCATGGGAATGATAAGAAGACTCTATATCATTACTGGATATTGCACAGTCTGATAGAAAAAAAACAAATCACATGATCTTGGGAACCATCTCACATTATGAAAAACCTACAAAGAAAATATTTAAAAAAAAAAACAAAAAACAAAACACACAATCCTTTCTTTCTACAGTAGCTTTAAAGTTTATAATTCTTGGAATGACCATATTCCACTGAAGACCATCTCAGTGACAGGAAGCTTCATTTCAGCAATCCCTTGTGCAAATAAGATTAATTAAAAAAAAAATAATAATAATGCAGTTAAGTCTTTTGATATTGTGTGGGTGGCAATAACCACACAGCTGTTAGATCCCTGCCTGGATAAAAAACAAAATGGGGAAAGAGAAGGAAGGGGATTTAGGCCATGAGTTTTGCCTGCAACTCCATCTCTGCCGCCCTTTTGAGTGCAACATCCACCAGTAGCTGGAATCCGCTAAAATCCTGGTTGAGGTCTGGTGGGGTTGGAGGAGGAGTGTTAAAGAGCCCGCTTTGCGCATTCGCACCAGGTCCCAGTTTAGAGGCATCCTCGTGGTAGGAGAGGGAGCTGTCTGTAAAGGCTTTGGCCGGGGGCTGCTGCAGGTCTGTGGTCTGGCCTACGTCAGCTGGCTGACAAAAATGGAAAGGGGCATCTTTCAACGCAGTCACAGTCGTGTGGCAAATCACAGAGGGCCGAGCCAGGACAGACCCCGGGGACACAGGCTTGGAAGAGGACACAGTCTTGCTGAGTGTGGCAGAGGCTGGAAGGAAGGGGCTCTCCTCCAGCAAGGGAAGGAAGTTCTTTGTGCCCATGGAGGACTCCACCATGCTGCCTTCGGGAAGCTTGGTCCCCCGCCGTGAGATGGTGAACTGGTTTGGGTCTTTGCCATCCTTCCTCAGCATATCAGGTAAGAGCCTGCGGCGTGCGTTGATAAACCAGTTGCAGACCTGAGAATACAACAAGATCTTAATTTCTACCTTCATTCACTTCCAACTATGTGCCATTAGAGTCCTTGCGTTAGACTGATGACTCCCTCCAAGCAGTTTCCTCAATCGAACAAAAGAGACTAGGGGACAAGCTCTGACAAGCCTGGCTAAGGCTTTTTCCCTTGTCCCCTCTCTGCCCCCAGCTCCTGCTCCTTCTACAGAAAGCCCCAGGACATCTGAAGTCGGCCAGCCTGAGCCCAGAGGTTTAGCTTTTAACCCTGTGCACACACATTAATCTATTAGCCATTGTTCGCTGTGCTTAGGTTAATTAACAACAGGAAAACCTTTTCTCTCTGAAGAGGGCCACTCCTCCCACAAATAGTTACTGATTTTCCTTGTTCAACTGACTGTGTCGACAGACATAACATGAATTACCTCACTTAAGTTTGTCCTTGTTTAAATATCAAACCAGTTTCCTGGACAATACAGGATAGTTTATAGTTTAACGTCTTTTTTGCGTTTACTACATGAAGAAGGTTTTCTCTATGGTGTTACACAAAGGGAATTCTACTTTACAGCCAACTGTGGATTTTGTACTAACGAATTAATCTGGGGAAAAAAAAGCCCAGGAGCCAACAGGAACACTGTATTTAGCATCTCTCAAAACCAGGTTTTGCATAAGCTTTCCTGCAGCCACCTTCCATGAAATGGGAACAAGCAACTGCTCACAGCTCTCCCACCAAAGGTGATCAAAAAAGGTAAGAATGATGAGTCCAGGGGACCTTGCAGCTGCTGCTGGGTAAGAATCCAAAACCAGCCACAATAAAGCCTGATCACACCCATGCTAATGCACTTGAGTAGCTCTATCCATATCTATCAGTTGTTTCACTGATCTTAATGGAACTCATCGTACACATAATTATAGATGTTCATGTTCTATGGGAATGGGCCTCAAGTTGCAGTTTTAGAGGCAGAGTTATATGCTCAGCTCCGCATCTATCACCGTAAAGCTTCTGTTGACAAATGAATCCTTTCTCCTCACAATAAATTACCTCATACTGACACGTTATGTCTTTTGGGCCCCAATTCTGCAAAAAATTAGCATGCACATTCAAATTCACAACTGTCTGTTCTCCCGAATATGTCATTTTATTCCCAGTAAACAAAGATCATCATAACACAACACTCATCTGCATCATCCCTTAAAGCCGCTATCAGAAATAGAACAAGTAATGATTAAAAAAAGAAAAACAGAAAAGAAAAAAAACAACAGGAAACATCACATGCACTGCAAACATTTACATCAGCGACTAGACGACAGGTAAATTAAGAAGAAATCAGAAAACAGTTCCTTTAAGCTAAACAAAAAGAACTGCTTTATTTGAATACCTGTAGTGTGGAGAGGTGTGTTTGCCGGGATAACAGCACTTTTTCTTGCTCTGAAGGATAAGCATTGTATCGGTGCTCATAAAGCCAGTCCCGAAGAATCTGCACGGACTCTTTGGGTAGGTTGCCGCGTCTCCTCCGTTTGCCCGAGCCAGCAGATGAGGAAAGATCCAGTGGGACATCCATAGTGTCATCATCCTCTGTTTCACTGCCTGATATTGCAACTACACCTGCAATTACAAGAGGACAAGTACAATCAGCCTCCCACCTCAGGAAACTACTTAGCTCCAGCACTTCATGGTTCAGACTTGTTTTATATTAAGCACTTTTACCACGAATTGCGGCACAGCCTGCTTTATGGGGGATTTGTCCTGTAGCGTTAACTTGTCAGGCTGTAGCTTTACTGTCAGTTGAACAAGAAGTAGCGCCAATGAGCTATTCCTGAGGGAATTCTCCGTAAACCCTCATTTTCTTGTTCCCCTAGCAACCTTTTATCTACTGCTTGTTATCAGATAGCTTCTATCTAATGCCAATATTGTCCAAATTTGCTTGCTATGGTATGTATGCATTCAGCACTCTTCTCTTCAAGGATAACCAGGGGCTGGGCAAAGGGCCAACAGACAAGAACTGAAAAGCCGTATTCCCAACTCCAGCGATGGGTTATTTAATTACCCCTTAAAATGCTGATGCTTCCCTCATGAGAGAGATAGTTTGTAGATTTTTATCGTCTCGGATCTACAGAGAAAGAAAAGAAAAAAGGGAAAACTGTGTCCGCCTTCACTCTCAAGTGGATATTCATTTAGTAAAAAGTGCAGGATAAGGGAAGAACCAAGTGCCTTACTCATGTACAAGTATACCAGCATGACAGGTGATAGACTTCTAAAATGTAACTGCATTTCAGTATCAGAGAACCGCAATCATTAAAAAGAACAATTAATTGTCCCTTTCTATATACCACACTGCTTGACGCTACATTAGGTAAATAAAAAAAACCCAAAGTATTTAATAGTCAACAGCTAGGAAGGCTACATTTTCCTCCTTCTGTAGAATATACAAGGCACTGAGGAAAAAAACTACTGTAAAATATATGAAAAACTTTTAATAGTCACCAGGTTAAGCTCACCGATATTTTAGGAATCTTATAAACTGCATATAAATCTAAATAAGATACCACCCATCTCAACTAGCACAATCCCATACTAATTTCAAGTGAAAATATACTGACTTTCAGAAGTGTCTTCTAGGAACAAAAAAAAAAGTCAAGAAAAAGAAGCCCATAATCTCTTTCTGTAATTTGTATTTCATGTTGGGGGTGGGGGAAAGAAAAAGGAACTTGCTCATTCAAGACATCAAAATTAAAAACATGAACAGTAAAAGCCAAGTTAAATGTCAGAAGTAAAAAAAAAATTATGTGGGCTACTACCCATAATTCAAAGATTCTGTTTAAGGAAAGAGTTAGCCCTGAAATTTAATACATGTGCATGTGAAAGCATACAACTATATAAAGCAATCGGAAAAAAAGAAAGGGGTGTGTGCAACTGTTGCTCATTACTTCCCAGTGTGTACGGAGGGTAGGATTTCCCCCCATACCTTCAAACCGTAGCCAAAGCTGATACTGCAAATTGTTGCCTTTCTTCCTCTTATTTATGAGAAGCTTCAATATCCTTAAATTTGGTTTAAGTTGCTCAGATCTCAATGCATATTTTTGACACGCAAGCATTCCCAGGAGAACTATCAATCTGCAAAGTGTCTGGCATCGTTACTTCAGTAACTCACTTAGTATTGTTTTCCTTCTCTGAACTGCTTATTTATGGAACCATCAAACACCAAACTGACATACCAAACTTTTCCTGGGATGATTTGCCACACAAATTATCCAGTCGTGGCACAAGAACAATAGGATAATATTTAAATGGCCTACATGAGATAAATCCCAAATTATGTAAACAAGTTCTTAACTCATGTAGAAAGTATGTCAAGTTTGCTTTAAAATGATTCTGAGCAATCTCTTCTCTATTTGTAATAGCCAAAGTGCTGTCATGCTTGCAATCTAACCTGAGAACATGTCTTGCACAATGGGGTCCTCTGGAGCCACAAGTAGAACTTCTTGGAACGAAGATCATGCACAGACAGCATGATGGCTCGGCAAAGCAATTCACTTCTCCCAAACTGAATTCAAAACTAGCTAAAACTAGCCTCCATTATTCAGACCATGTTTTCAAGTGTGCTGCCCTTGTTTGTCAGAAACTAGAAGCCTTACAGCGCTTCAGTGGGTTGGGTTTTTTGTTTGTTTTTAAATATAATAGGCAAGACAGGACTTCGGAAAACAGGGAGAGGCAAACAGTGAAAGCTGGAAATAAGGAGCCAAAGAAACTACTCCTGTGAGAAAATTAGGTGTCTAACAGTCTGTGAGCCATATTTACATGGCGTAACGACAAGTCCTCCAGACACACCACCGCCCCACTTGGCCTAACTTCCCCAGGACCTAATAACACAGCTGAAGCACTCTGCTGGAGCCTCTGAATTTGAGAAAACTGCCTCGACAGCAAAACTTGTTCCAAAACTGTTGCTCTTTTTCACCTGAAAAAAAGATGTGGCAAAACACTGAAAGCCAGCAGCGTGAAAACGCTTCTGTGTTTTGCAAACCCGTTCTTCTGCCATGGCACTTCTAAAGTAAAAGTTGCCGTCTGACTAATCACAGCCTACCTAGCAAGGAATGAGTCAACGCGGAGCCTGCCCTTTGGCCGGCTCACTCGGCGTGTCATATGAATTGACAGAGCGAGTCAGTGACACAGAGCAGGTTGGGGTGAGCAGGAAACCCAGTGTGTTACAACTTCTCCTCATTCAAATGAGCTCATTTAAATAGAGCAGCAGCCCTCTGAACTTTGCGCAGATACCTCCGCTCGGCGCGGCAACAGGAAGTCCTGGCGAGAAATCTCGCACGGCCCCAGCTGATATTTTTTACTAGAGCGGGAGCCACGTTGTTGCTGTCAAGGCTCTGTTTTCATTAAAGCATTCCTGCTGATTACAACCCAGCTTTGTTTTTCCTTCTTGTTAGTAAATCAGGCTATTCGCTGCTGGTTTCCTGTTTTAACAGGGCCAAACTGAAAAGGTTTCTGGCCAGGCTCCACTGCCAGACCGTTGGCTTACTGCTATTTACACCCAGAATAAAGGCTAGTGGACATGCTGAGCAGCCCCAGCTGACCTACTAATTTATTTCATCTTAAAAACAAGCCAGTGTCAGGTTACTTTCTGTCTTCTCTTGAACACGTTCAACTAAACAGAAACGCTGCTTTCACATGACTAAGCCAAAGCAGCCTGGGCATGCCGGCAGAGGGCTGGGGACGAGCGCAACACCCCAGGGCTCCATCCCCACCACCACCCCACAGATGAGCAGTACGTGTACACTAAGGGGCTTCACCAACAGGCTAAGGGCTCCACAACCACCATCCCCTCCTATCGCATTACTTTATCCTCCCACCTCCCCAGCTGCAGCCATCTATATACGCGGTTGGACACTGCATGCTGTCACAGCCCCGAGACTCCTGGAAACAGAGCAGAGCAGACTGCTCCCAGGGATAGCCCTGGGCTCAGCACCTGATCGCCAACAGCTCTGAAACAACTTGAGAAGAAGAACAGAGATAACTAAAGCTGATTTCAGAATAGACCACTGCTCCTTAAGAAGGCATGTCGAAATAGTCGAGGGGGAGGACGAAGTATTCGCAGAGGCTGAGAGGAAGCAGGAGTTAAGCAAATTCGAGCTATTAGGAAAAAAAAAAAAACCCACCGTCCCATTGTGTCGAGGAAGAGCTTCGCAGAGGAAGTGGCACAGGCTAATTGTTATTCAAAACAGGACAAAGTTACCACAAGAAACAATCTCTGCCCTCCAGAGAGGCAGCAGACAAAACAATCACCTTCTGGAAAGCCTCCCACCCCACCCGGCGGGGCTGAGCGAATTTAAACGGGATTGTTATGAGCACAGATAAACAGGACGGGTCTCATCTACGGCTCCGGTCCTGTCGTAACCGAGCTCGGTAGGATTCCTCACATGTATCAACTTGAGCACATGCCTGGCCCTTCGCAAGAGTGTATTCGAAAGGTAATTAACAAGCCGAGTATGTTCCGTGCGATCGCTATCAGCTTATTATTTGCAAATGAAACCATCCACCGAGTAGTCCTCGGGGTTTTAACCCACAGTCTGATAGCGAAAAGGAAAAAAAGAGGGAAAAAAAGGAAGCTAACTAAAGTTTAATGTGAATTTAAAAGCCAACAACAAAAAATAAATCAGCTTAAAATTATTCAGAAGTAACCACGAACTGCACGAGGGATGCATGAGGGAATTTCCACTGTAAAAAAAAACTTTTCCTTTGAGTACATTTCATAATTGAGGAACCAGCTCGTTTGCTTCCCTTCGCGTTTCACAGCTTGAGCGCTGCTGCTTTTAAAGCAGCCACACTTGGCTACGCTGTACGTTTGTTTTCCTTCTTTAAACGGGATTTTTTTTTAGGGCTGCGAGCAAGAAATCTGGAACAAAGTCATTCTTCGAAACTTTTGAGCGAGGCTCCGACGCCGGGCGGCCCCAAGCAGAACACAACAAAGGCCCCAGCCCCAACACTTCGTACACGTCCCATCCCTCTCCCCTCCTCCCGCTCGGTGCCAGGCAGAGCCCCCGGCCCCTCTGCGGAGCTGCCCCTCCGGCACGTCACCTCCCATTGTCCCCATTGTTCCAGCCCACAACTTCCAGCCCTCGGAGCGGCTCTCTCGCACAAAGACCTACACATGCATACCTAGAAACGACGTCAGCACTTTTCACACGCATATATTTCGGGGGTGGCAAGAACAACAGTCGAAAGTGTGGGGAGTTTGGTATTTCGGCAACCGGCAGCTGCCCTCGGGGAGAGGTCTGAACAATGGAAGCAACAGCAGACAGGAAACCAGCTCACCACTGCTGTGCAAATAGGGAGCATAGGAATGTCCTAAAAATAACCGGGCTAAATTAATTCAGCAAAATCATACAGAAGAAAAACACACCGTGCCTAGGACGAGGTGACGAATCGCAGCCTACCTGAGGGCTGCGACACGCGGAGTCAGCGCCGTGCCCTCAAATCACTGCAAAGGGGGGTGGGGGAGGTCGAGAGCTGCGAACCGCCGAAACTTGGTTCTTTGTGCCCCGGGTCCCTTTGTGCGCGGCTGTCCGCACAGCCCGAGGCAACTGCACGGCCCCGGGGCGCCGAGCGGAGCTGCTCCGCCGCCGCCTCACAACGGCAGGGACGCGCGCGTTGGGGACTTCTTGCGCGCGGCTGCGGCCGGACTCTGATTTAAAGCACTTAAAGCGCGGCCGCCAGCTGAAAGTTTGCTGTCTGTACACCCACACACAAAGAAAACTCACTGCGGCGGGGGGAGCAGTCTTCCTCCTCCCTTTAACCCTAAGCGCAGGGAAACTTTCCGACTCCTCTCCTCTTTTCAGGACTACGAGGGCAGGGGAAAGCGGCAGTTTAGCAGCGATCGCGTTCCAGCCCCCGCGCCGCAGACAAAGAGCAGGGCTGCGCGCCGACCCCCGCCTCACACCGGGGCAGCGGGACGGGGAAGGCAGACAGCGACCGCCGAGCAACGGCCGCGCGCGGCGCCAACGGCCACTGCGGCCCTGCGGGGAACGCGGGCGGGAAGAGCGCGCCGCGGCCGCTGTCACGCCGTGTCCGAGCGGCGCCCCGCACGTACCTTTTTTACTTTTCATCGTGTCGGCGAGGACCGCCGCGCTCCGGGAGGCGAGGCGGGACGCTGCTCCCCTTCTCAACTCGGAGACGAGGAGGAGGACGGCGAAGAAGCGCGGCTAGGCGGCCGGCCCGGGGCCGCGTTGCTGTCAGGGAGCCACGGGATTCCGCCTCCCTGGGGGCTTTCCGGTGGCTGCGGGCTCGCTTCGCCTTTGTTCCTTCCTCGTGAAAGTGGGAGAAGGCACGGGAGGAAAAGGTGCGCGCGGCCACCCTCCCCCTTCCCGCAGTGACTGAGGCAGAGTCACCCGGAGCTACGCTCGCACTCGCGGCGCTGCCTCCTCCCTCCTCCCGCCGCCTCTCCCCTCCCCTCCCAGGCGCGGCGAGAGGGAGGGAGGGAGGGAGGGCCGGGGGGCACGCTGCTCCTGCACACACACACACACACACACTCACTCGGCAGCCCGCCCGCCTTTCTTCCAGGCAGGCGTTTGTTTGATCGTTAAACTGGAAGGAGAAGGGGCCGAGCGGAGGGGGGAGGTTTTGACAGCTGCCCTTGACTCGCCTCCTCCTGTTGCTGCCGGATGAACCACCCACTCCTCCGCCGAGAAGAAAGGAGAGTGTGTACGGAGCCCTCCGAGGAGCCCCACACCCCGCCGGGCTCCGCGGGGCCCCTCCAGTGTCACCGCCTCCCCCTCCCCAGGCAGGCGCGTCCCTTTCGGGGTTATTTTTACACCCGGCTGTTTGTCCCCCCGCTCCTCGGTGGATGTTGCTGTGACACACGCTCGTAGCGGGAGAAAACTCTCGGCTTGACTCATCCCTCTCGGGCGAGCACGTGGTGCAGCAACAGTTTATTTTCCTCCCGAGATGAGACAGACACGACCCGCCAGCGGCTCCGCTTCACGCTCCCGGTGCCCGGGGCTGCCCGCAGAGCCGGGGGGGGAGGGAAGAGGAAGCGGGGGGGCCTCCGGACGGTTCGCGCGTGGAGAGCCACGCGCTGCTCAGCGCTGCGCTGCTGCGCGTGGCCGCGTGTGTTTGTTGTACTGCTGCAGGGCCACGTGCTGCGGGGCAGCGCTGCTGGCGGCTGATGAAATCACGGAGTCCTACGGCAAAGCAGCGCTCCTTCCTCTCTCCCCCCCCCCGCCTCCTGCTTGTACGTCCACAAAGACACGCATTCACCTCCGAGCGGGAAGCAGCCGCGTTTCAACAGCAAACCCTCCCAAGCACCTCGTAACTATTTTTACATAGCGTCATTACAGCGACCTTGCCGGAGATAAAACAGCTGTTACATCCTGCGCGAGGGACGCACGCGGCAGGCGGCTGTTGAGCAATTCCGGCCAACAAGGCCGGTTCTCCGCCGCCCGCGGGACTGCGTGGCCCGCGGCTCTGCCTGGCGGGGAGGAGGGGGGGGAAGCGCTGACTCACAGCGCGGCGCTGACTGAGCGGCAGCGGTGCGAGCCGGGCCGTTACCCGCCGCCCAACCGCCCTCCGTGCGTGCCCGCGCCCCGCAGGCTGCTCCCGCCGCTCCCCCGGCACCGCTTTTGTTTTTGTTTCTCTCTCTCTTTTTTTTTTTTTTTTTTTAAGTCCGGCTCCCCAGCTGTGAGAGCTGACTCTTCAAACCGGCGCTTTGAGCGTCCACGCTTGGTCGTGCCAAAAAAGTAACGACGGGAAGTGAACAAAAGACATGTCAAGGATCTGAGGAGATTCCCCTCTCTGCGCACCACCCGAGCTGCTCGGCCCGCGTTGCTCACTGTCCCTGGGGCTGCTGACGAGTGGTGAATCAAACTCTTCCCTTTTTCTTCTAGCGAGGTCGCTTTTACGAGTGGAAAAATAACGCTTTACTCTTGCACCGAGCTGAAGCTTGTTTTTAATAGTGTTAGGAGCAGTCCTAACTGCTGGAATTTTCTCCAAAGGGAAGATTGATTTTTTACTTCACATGCGGCAGCTTATGAAGCAGATAGGCTGTAAAGACCAGGAGGGTCGGGCTACTAGTAGCAGAGCACAGGAGAGTGGCAAGCACTCATTCCTACCTCCCCAGGTGCAACGTTCCCACAGAAGCTTTTCTTTTTTTCTTTCTTTCTTTTTTTTTGTCTTCTTTTTTTTTTTCCCAAGTTGCTCCATGGATGTAAGTGTTGAGGGGATGTGTCCATAGTTGGGACTACAGGGAGAGACAGAAAGCGATCAGTGCACTGTGCAGTTTTGATTACAGCCCCCAGGACAAGGTTGGAGCAGTACCTGGGGCTTGTCTACAATTCTAGTTTATTCTAACACATGGAGGCTTTGATAGTTGTTGGAAGTGATAGAGTGGGTAAAGCTTGCTAATAAGTAGGGTGGTTGGAAGCAATCTGCTGTAGCCTTCTCTAACAGCAGAGATTTGACACACCTGAAAGAAGATTATATCTAAAGAGGTAGCAGGTGAGCTCGTTGCCTGTTCTGAGCTGGAATCTAAGGGTAGGGAGCAATCTGATTTTTTCTCAGTGAGTTCAGTCAGCTGGTGGCCCATAAGTTGATGATGGGTTTTGGTGTTTGCAGGCAGAAGCAGTTGGTATGTAAGAAAACACATAACTTTCCACAGTTTTTCCTTTCCCTTCATAGGTTGGCAAAGCTGTGATTTTAGCATTACTTAATCTGCTGGAGCTGTATCAGCACTAATAATCATATCTCGTTCTGCTCCCTGAACAACTTTGGCTTCTGTGCAGCTCCTTGGGTAAGCAGCGCTATATGCATACACGTCAAGATAGGTCTGTACCAACAGGTTTGAACAGCCTGGTTTAGCGTGAGCAAGTTCAGCTCTGTCTGGATCTGTCTGCGTAGACATGCTGTAGGTATTTGTAGAACTGGATTCAAAGAAGGGAGAGAAGTAAAGTTGGAGGGGCTAGATCTTGTACTGTGCAATAACCCTCTGTATCAGAGGTTTATCTGTGTTCTGTGGTAATGTATGCTTGTTTCTGCCCTGTCACGCCGTCACATGTGATATCTTACATACTTCTGGCTTACGAGTGTTTTGCTGTGAGGTCCCGTGTGTGCCTAACTACCCCTGAAGTCTCCAAGACTGTGCTTTGATATCAAACTCCTACAGGCAGCCAAGACCTAGGCATCGTAGCCTTATGGGTATTTTTTATCACTGTTCCAGTTTCCCATTCATAAAATGGAGAGTGTTATATTTTTCCCAATTTACAAGACCTTATGAAAATGAATCCACTGATCTTTGTGGAACATTGAAATGTGTTTGTTAGAGAATTTTATACTTTATATTCAGAACAGAATTAAGTAGTGTTCAATAAGTTAAGCAAGTTACGCCTTTGATAAGGTGAATAAAAAGATGCAACAAATAACTGTTCTTTCAATGAATATATCTGTCCTGCATACAGAAAAACAGGAGTTGCTATCGGGCACACCCAACCTTCACCTTTTCTTATCCATGACATTGACTAATCTCAGATGTTCTGGAGGAAAAGGAGAGGCTGCAGAAGGCAGAGGTGAGGTAATATTTTCCCACAAATGTTCCATCCTAATCTGTAATAGATAGAAGCCCTGAAGCAGTCATTTAATATAACTTATATCATGGTGGATGGTTCGTATACTAGTATAAATGTTTAATATCTGTATAGTATAGCATTTAAACTCTGAAATGGCGGTCAGTGGCAGAGTACCATATTGAAATGTGAATTACATAAAAAAGACTCGATTTTTTTTCTTATCTATTTACTTCATTGAATATCCTCTTGTGCTTTGAAACAAAAAAACAGAAGTTCCTGTTTTTTACCTTCTCTGTACCATTCATATATGCTTTCATCATGTCTGCTTTCTGAGATAAATTTTTTCAGTCTTCTCAATCTCTTTTCCTATGAGAATTACTCCCAGCCTTTGATTGTTGTCTTGGTTCTTTCCCAAGTCTATTTAGTCTTACGGTATCCCATTTTTCAGTAAAAGTGGCTTATGCTTAGAATACTATATGCAGCATGGTTATGCCTCTGGTTACAATGTATGTCTTTGGAATTGCTTCTTGACCTATTTTGTATGGAATCCAGAAGTTAGGCTTTACTTTTGGCTATTGCTACGTACTAAGCAGAGGATCCTAACAACCTGGGAGAGTACGTAGCTTGTTTGGGGTTTCTCTTGTACATGGCTTTATATTTGTCTTGATGCTGAGCTGCTTTTGTCATCATGTTGTTCATTCATGCAACTGAAATCACCACAGATCTCCCTTTTCCCAAATACATTTTTGTTAGTTGCAGACTTTGGCACTTCCCTCTTCTTTACCTGTCCTGATTTCTCCCTCTCACTGGTCAGCGTTAGTATGTTAAAATAAAATTGGATTGAGTAAGGACCTGAACTCACCCCGCTGTCAACATTTTTGTCATAATAAAAATTAGCCATTTAGTCTTACACTGTATTTCTCTTGCTCCAACCACATTTTCATTCATGGCTATTATTTGCCTTTTCCCTCGGCCTCTTCTTGGCGCAGTAGCTCATTGCATGGAACCTCGTGAAAAACCTTTTGGAAATCTTAATTATGCCAGCCAATGCAGTTTGCCATCTCTGTAAAGGTAAAAACAGGTAAATCGAAGTTGTGAAGACAATCTTTAATGCTTCAGAACTTATGGACAGTAGACTTTGCAACCTGAATGTGCTTTTTTTTGCTTTGTGTGAACTCTTGTGCTTGTCAAAGGTGAAACAGGAGCAAAAACAAACAAACAAACAAACAAGAATACCCAAGAATGCCATATGTGGAATTGCACTGATTCCTGTCTTGTATGACATCAAGTTTATAATGTTTTGGTTCTCAGTATGGACTTCAGTATGGATTCAAGGTAACAGGCGGTAGTTCTTGATGAGGACTAGACGCTAGAGTGATACTATGCTTGCTGCTGAGTGTTTCAGATACACAGTGGCAAAGAGCAATAGTGGCTTCCATAGCAGGTTTTTGCACAGTAATTTCCCTGGGGCCTCCTTAACTCTTCCCTATGCCAGCCCTTGCTCCCTCATCTCTGCACAGTCCTCCCTAGCATCTGTGCCTCAGTATAGAAGCATATGGAAGTAGAATATTACTGAGATTACTATAGAGGCAGCTTAAATACATGCAGTAATGTTAGTTCTGAGAAAATGCTGAAACTTCATCAGTAGCATAATCGCTTCTACTCTGAGACTAAAAACTGCATAGATCCTCTGGGGAGTGGTTTGTGAAGCCTGCATTAGTGTAAAAGTTTATAGTTTGAAGCCAGACCACTGTTTAAGATTAAAATTTAGAACTGAATTATAGGTTCAATCTTGCTTGGAATAACAGTGTTCACTTTCAGATTTTAACCTAAGATGAAAGTTAGACAAGGATAAGACCTCAGGTGTGTATTTCCACTGTTTGTGAAGCAGTTATCGTTTTTGTCCACCACAGGCACATCTCATAACCTGCTTTACCTTCTCGTCTAAGGTGGGGGGGAGCTCATGCTGTGTTCTCATCTGTAGCATGCAAGTGAGCGTATCATGATCAACATGACAAATGACATGATTGACAGTCTCAGCCTAGTTTAAGAACTTGAGGCATGCAAGGAAACGGATCCTTTCCTGAAATTTGTAACCATGGGTGCAATTTTGCAATTTATGTAATCGTTTTTTGCTTATCTGTAAGATGTTAAGCAAGTAAAGTGGATATGGCTGACCAAAAAAAATGTTGTTTGGGAATTTTTTTCTTTTTTTTTCTTTTTTTGGGGGGATAGCTAACATGCTTTTACCACAAACTGGTTAGTGCATGCTAAGGACCAGGCAGAAGGCTTATTGCAAAAGTACCCCAAGCAAGACTTTGCTTAGCTGACCTTGTTGAAATAAATACTTGAATGTCTATCTCCACTTAAATTTTTGAATCAACAAACTGTATCTAACTGTACAAAAATCACCCAATAAAACCAATGAAAACAAAGCCTAAGAGATATCTGCACTTGGTAGCTGATACTTTGGGAGGGGCAGAATGCTTTATTTAATAGAAAATAACTCCAAGTTAGTCTGCCTCTGCACTCTTCCATTCTGTTTACGATAGTCTAGTCTTAACAAAATAACTTAGTGGATCAGCCAAGTGCTTGGTTAGTTTCTGCACTAAAAATTTGCCTTTTTTGGTGTTTTTTATTTTAATTATTCTATTTCAGAAAAATTATTCATACGCAACAAGGTAAAAACTTGC
Organism: Pavo muticus; assembly: GCA_016647715.1. Taxonomy (NCBI): domain Eukaryota; kingdom Metazoa; phylum Chordata; class Aves; order Galliformes; family Phasianidae; genus Pavo; species Pavo muticus. Next base: position 2,599,880 of record JACDJE010000023.1, on the reverse strand, counting down.
TTTGTAGAAGCACAAGACTTCAGTCATAATGAATTATTGTACTAAATATTATTTGGTATAACAATAGCCAATGTAATTGATTTTCTTCATAATAAAAATCTAACTTGAAGTACTTGGTATGACCTGTGAATTAACAAAGTGATGGTACCAGAATCTAATAGAAGCAAAGTGAGTGCTAGAGAATAAAAGGTTCAGAACATGGACATCTTGAAAGTCAGCCTTATGCTTGGGAAAAAGAAAGTTATTTGCTAGAGATGCACAGTTGCCATTCCATCTTCAAGGTGGAAGGCTTATGTAGAAAATAAGAATATCTTCTGAGACCTCGGATTTTCCATGTCTTTTTAGTAGAATATAAGCACGGATATTATGTATTGAGTATAATAGTATAGAAAAACCTATTCAGATGCGTTACCTTGTGTTGAACAAAGATTGAAAGGATGTAGCCTTATTAAAAAATAGTGAGACTTTATGACAGGCTGCAATTAAACACTATATATTGCACTTAGAAAAGCTTTTATTGCTTTCTCTACCCTATACTTGCTCTGAATGCTGGAAGCTTTGTTTTCAAAGTTGTCAGCTTTGTACCTCTACTAGCATTGCATTTACCTTTCTGCAAACAGAGTTTTCTTTCAGTGTTGTAGATGTTACAGGGAGAATAAATTCTCTTCAGTGACCAGTCAGATTTACTGCGTGGTGGCACAGCTTCATCAGTTGAAGATAAAAGCAAGCTATTTTATTCACTGAGCATCTATATACAAAGTACTTGACGAAAAGATTCATTTCCTGCTTGAGAAGCCCAGCAAACAGGAACAAATACACAGAATTAGGAACTACTGCTTCTATCTTGCAGGTGATACTGATGAACTGCTACTTTCAGCTGGGTGGGGCCATGAAAAGGATATTTTATGTCTAGAGAAAAGAGTTACTTTTTCACTGCTGAAAAAGGCGTGTTGGGTTGTTAAAGTGATAGGTAATGGGTGTTGGCTACCTTTCTGTAAAATCCTAGACATAGCCTGAGGCTCTAAGTCTTCTGAAGGCAAATGCACATCGTGATGATTTGGGACTGTTCCTGTCTGGAATTATGATTTAGAGTGTCTAAACCTGCATTTGGCCAAGCCAAGGAAACAATGAAAGAGCTGCAGTCCAAGGAAGTGAATTTGACCATGACCAAGGCTTTGCTGATTTTTTTTTTCTTTTTTTTTTCTCTTTTTTTCTTCCTTCAGAGAAGATTGTAGCAATTGGGCTCCTACTTTCTCAGCCTCAGTACTTTTATACTGGAGGAAATAAACCAGATGTTTGTACTTGACTTTAAAACACAAATGCTGAAGGGTTGCTGATAAAGGAGGACTGGATGGGGGAGAGAAACAGGAATGTAGGTTATTTACAGACAGTATGGCTGATGTTTCTGAGTGTGAATGGTGTTTGCAGGGTCTGTGTGGTGTGCCCTTCTCACATGTGTTTGTCAAATCCAGTGCCCAGCACTTTTTAGGACAAGCTTTGGATGTACAAGGGCCAGCCCGATAGATGAAAAGGGCTACCACTCACTGAAATAAGCCCATTTGGCCAGTAATAATCTAGACACCGTGAGGAAAAATTATATATATGAAGGTATTTGACAGGATATTTCTTGTGAATGCTGAACTATCGTAGAATAGAATAGAATGGCCTGGGTTGGGAGGGACCTCAAAGATCATTTAGTCCCAACCACCTTGCCATAGGCAGAGTTGCCAACCACTAGATTAGACTGCCCAGCAACCCATCAAGCCTGGCCTTGAACGCCTCCAGGTGTGGGGTATCCACAACTTCTCTGGGTAGCCTGTTGTTGTGCCTCACTGCCCTAAGTAAAATCATTTAGTCTTTTTTAGTCATGATAATTTGGTGAAGGGTAGACTGTAAGCCAGAATCATCCGTGGGTCTGGATTTCTGGAACATGGCATTTAGCAATATTCTGTATTGTGGATGGTCCTTAAGCAACTTGTGACAGATAGTTTCTTTTCTCTAGGGCAACCTGTCAGCAAGTGTCAAAAATGCGCTTGTGGTCACATGGATCTCAAGATGCAATGACTCCATGGATATCCATCTCATGGACCGTGTGGGACTTGTGATAATGCTATAAATAGTGTGAGAAAACTTAATTTACATTAAGTGAATTGCGCCATGGTGGCAGTCCTTAAAACCATGTATATTCTAAGTGTTTGCTTGTGTAAGGCTTGTTCCTTCTGATGTTTTCAGAGAGCAAGTGCTCAAGCTTTCTTCACATAAGTGGTTTGAGGATTAGTTGTTGTTTTTAATGATAATCTTCATTATTAGGATCTTCTTTGGGGACACAGTCATCTCAAATGCAAGAAATCACACCGGAGGACATTCTCAGTATTTCATTGGTGCTCTGCAGCCTGCATAGTTAGGTGTTAAGACCCATAGATAAGTGTTCTTTGTCCTAGAGTAGGCAGAACCAGGCCGATCTTCCAAAGAAATGTGAAGTAACTGCCCTGGAACTTAGGGAGATGATGGTGATGGATTAGGAGACACTGAACACGTAAGCAGTTGAGTTGGGATCCTCAGTGTGAGTACATTTTCAGCCTGACTGAAAGCAGCCTTGGACTGAAAACTGGATTAGTGGTGTGTGTATTTCATGCCTTGATAAGAAGGGGACCCTTAAGAAGGAAGTGAAGCTAGGTGAACAAACTGTATCCTTACAGAGCAAATGCAAATCTTTACATAGATGTTAATCTTATGTTGACCTGATAGGTGTTAAGACCCTGAAATCTATGTCATCCATCCATCTCTTGCAGTTAAGAAGCACAGAAAGAGCAAAACATCCTAAAAGCAGGAAGTATTAGGCTTTCTGATACCTACCCCACCCCTCTATCACTTACTGAGGTGTGACAAAGGCTGACAAGTATAAGTTCATTAGTCTCTTGAGTTGGAATTGAATCACCTGGATGCTAACAGTTTTATGTGGGATGCTCAAATGGCAGAGGATCTGACATCAGCTGTTCAGAGAGAAACACAGGTGTGGAGCTGTCTGATTAACTGGTTTGTCCTGAAAAGTGTATTGGAAGACTACAACATGTTTGAGTGACTTATGTTGAGCTGTTTACAACTTTTCAAGGAGCTATTTGTCTCTTACTTGTGTGCACTTAAGGCAGATTATTGACATCTAACTCTTTCAATTTTTGTGCAAGTGAGTCTGAAGACACAAAGTCAAAGCAAGCTGCATATTGCTGGTCCTTGTTAGTGTTTCTGTGCAAAAATCATCTTAAGTTGGAATATTTTAATTGACTGAGTAACTTCCCCTTTGAAGACAGAACTTCTTAGCCTTAAATGTTAAACAAAACCATTAAAATTTGCAAAAAAAAAAAAAAATCATAGTTCTGACTTAATAACTGAAAGTTAATTAGTATTAAACAAATTGCAGAGGAAAACAATCTGGGTGTGTTTGTTGATGCTCAGCTGAACATGAGCCACCAGTGTGCCCAGGTGGCCAGGAAGGCCAATGGCATCCTGGCAAGCATCAGAAATAGTGTAGCCAGCAGGAACAGGGAGGTCCCACTGTACTCAGCTGTGGTGAGGCTGCATCTTGAGTGCTGTGTTCAGTTTTGGACCCCTTGCTTCAAGAAAGACATTGAGGCCCAGGAGCATGTCCAGGGAAGGACAACAAAGCTGGTGGCGGGACTGGAGCACAAGTCTTATGAGGGACAGCTGAGGGAACTGGGATTGTTTAGTCCGGAGAAGAGGAGACTAAGGGGAAACTTTATTGCCTTCTCGGCGACGCTAGAGAATTAGACCATGACTTGTTTTTATAAATGACTTGGTTACATTGATTATATAGGATGACACAAAAGCAAATTATAAGGGGTTCCCCAGTAGCTGGAAAGGAAAGGCTTCATTTCTGTCTTCCAAATATTGTAGTTGTATTGCAAATACTTGTTCACGTGTTTGCATACGAATGTGTATGTGAACATAGTAACCTGTCCTGACCTGAACTTCTAACACTGTATGCATATATCTGTATGTGTAAATATGCACACAGTGCTATTAGTTATATATCTCTGATCTTTGACAGTGGCATTTTATCACTGTTCCTTGTTGTCTTACTACCATAAGAATAATTGTATATGTGTTGATAGAAGGTGCTATTTTGCAAATTTGGGAATCATGTTATTTTTGGAATGCTTATTGAATGAAATGCCTAGCAGAAATGATCTCTCTGGTGCGTGTGTTATGTCCACATCTGCTGGGAAGTAAGACGCCTCTGTAGAATTTCTTTGTAGACTGGCCAAAATTTATCCTGTCCAAATGACACACATCATGCTAAATTAACTTTGAGCGCTGGCAGCAGTATGATCTTGTCGTTGTGGTATTCCTGCTTCATTGATTAACTGAGGCGCTTAGTTTTGATGAAACACTATGCTACAGCCATACTCCTTTTCACTCTCAAACCCAACTTCAGATCTTTATGTCTGTATAACTGTTATCAAAGAATCATAGAATGGCTTAGGTTGGAGGGAAACTTAAAGATTGTCTAGATCTGAACACCCTGCCATGGGCAGAGTCGCCAACCTCTAAATCAGGCTGCCCAGAATCCCATTCAACCTGGTCTTGAACGCCTCCAGAGATGGGGTATCCACAACCTCTCTGGGAACCTGCTCTAGTGCCTCACCACTCCCTGATTAAAAAATTTCTTCTTAATATCTAACCTAAGTCTCCACTCTAAACTGTTATGCATGACAACTGCGAAGAAAGAGTCTGATGATTGTTTTCAGCTGTGCACTGGAGTGATCAAACAATTTGTTGATTGCTGTTTAGGAATTAGTGTCCACTCTATATTGGTAGGCCAATGTCAGGAGTCAAAAAGGCAAGCAGATGGTGGAGATAAATACAAGACCACCTTGGCGTTGCAGACTGCATGGACAAGTAGGCTTTGTTGAGTGGGGTGTTCAGCATTACTCAAACACCCACACTTCAGTGTTTAATGTCTCTGTGTTTGGAAGTAAGACTTTGACCTGGTCCAGAGTTACAGGAAAACTGTGCATCAGTTAGGCAGGAGCTTCTAACTTCTGGTTCACTAGCGTTCAAAGATCCTGCATTTGTCACTAATGTAATTTCTGCAGTGTAAATGGACCTGATCAGCAAATTAATAAAATGTAACTTGCTCTGACAGAGCCAGAGGGAGACATAAAAGAAATATACTGGAGACAGGAGAATGAGACATGCTGCAGAAGAAACAGTGTGGCTGCCCTTGAATGCCTGGTGATGGCATATTGTGCTTTGCTGTCAGTCTGTTGACTCATGTACACTTCAAAAGAGCTCTCAGGAGAGGCAGTTATGCGAGTCACTGCCTGATGCGCTGTAAATCATGGCTGTGCTTTTTTTGTTATTTGAATGGGCCTCGAGTGAGCCTAATGCTGTTTTTGAAAGATCATCTAATGTCATTGGAACTCGGGGATTTCAATGAATGTGGGGCAGAGGGATGAGGGAATACTAGCCCTCATAGACAAGATTAGTCAGAGCTACTTCGGGATTGTCTGGTCATCTGTTCTTTAGTATCATGTACTGCAAGTCAAAGCCAAAAAGCGGTAAGAATCACGAGCTTCATGGAGGTTATGCTGAACAGAGGTGTATCCAAAATGTTAGTGTGCTCTGCCTCCGTGTCCTCTCTCTAGAAGCTGTACCCCTGAGATTTGATGAAAAAGCAGGGCAGAAGCTTTAGAGAGTCAGGGCAGGGATTGGTACTGTCACATGCTTTCTTGCCATCGACTTTCCTCTTACGAACAAATGCTTCTCCTCTAAGGAGTAAGGCAGTAAAGGGATACCAGGTGGCACTGAATAAACTGAAATGCTGCAGTCATAATGCTGTAGTAGAGCCACATTAGGAATTTTAGTCCAGATTCCTGAGGAGAGAACTTTTACACAATTGTGTTGCCTTTGTCTGCTGGTCTGCAGGATATCTCCATAATTTTAAAAGCTGTAGGCCAGCTTCAGATAAATTTTGCAGAATGGAAGAGGCTTATTGTTCTTAATGAAGATCATTGAGTGGATGAAGGTGAATCTGCCCACAGAAGGAAAGGTTTTGATAGGAATTCAGGTGTGTTCTTAGTGACAAATCAACAAGGGGGAAATTTTGAATGCCCCATATACAAGAAAAACTTTGAACAAAGTTTGCCTTCTAGTTGAAATGGGATAGTATAAACGTGAGATGCAAAGCTATAGGTGACTCTGAAAAGCATTTTACTCTCTATGGAGCTATTTATTCTTTTCAAAGATTTGATGGACTGTTTGTGTTTGTAAAGTTGAAATTGTACTGCTTACAGTTACAAACTGGAAATTCAAGGCACAGAACCAACTATGTAAAGACTTGCAGAACCGTTTTAAACCATAATATCCAAGACAAAGATTATTTCTGAACCTCTGGTGCTGTCAATTCAGGAGCTCCCAGAGCTATCTGGTTTGCCTTTTGCTTTGCTGCTGAGAATGGAGTAAATCACAATCTCTTGAGATTGCTGAGGGGATAGTTTTGAGCTATTTTAAAATTCATAGGAGGTAGTTAAGAAATTCACTTTCTTATGTTGCTTCACAAAACCCAGGAGGGTTATTTTAGATGTCCTTCAGTGATATCATGATTTCCATATACTTTAAGAATAGAACAGGTCTCAATTTGCTAACTCATACTCACATGGCTATCAGAGCTTATAGGATGAGTGATACTGTTTTAGCAGTAGCAGTGCTCTGTCACAGCAGATAGAGCTTGAAGAAGATTATGTCCAGCCTCAAAGACAGAATACAACCACTAGTGTACAGATCTCAGATGTTAACCTGATTCTAGGCTTTGGCTGGTATTTGCAGTGTGAGCTTGCAAACCTGGTAGTTTGCAAAATGCTTGAAATACACCTTAAGTAAATGGATAGCTGTCATTAGAATAGGAGAACTAAGTCAGGAGACCTGACTTTGGTGTCTGATACTGGAGGATGTAGCCAAGGGATCCAGTAGTAGTCTTTCTATATCTGTAAAACCAGAACTGCTCTTGGGCAAGGATTAGGGAAATGGTTATTTCCGCTTTATGTGATGCCATTTGCATTGTCACAAATATGACCAAGCTCACACGATTACTTTGTGATGTTTGATCTGCATCCTCTGCCTTCGTATAACGCCACTGTGTATGTTTAATATTTTCTGGTCATTGCATTCTGACAGGATGACAGCCAGCTAGCTGTGTTTATACAGCAGCACTGAAATGGTGCTCAGTACCCCACAGTGGTACAAGCGGTTATGTGGGGTCTCACAAGCAAGTGCATTGAGTAGAACGGTGATGCCTGTGATTGCCACTCTGACCTCTTCATGTGGGCAGCAAAGGGTTGAAGGCTGAAAAAGAAACTATCAAGCACTCCCCAGACTCTGAGGAGCAAAGGAAGGGTTGGCAAAGACAGGAGTAGAGAGAGATTAGAGATCCTGCCTTTAAGCTGAGTGGTTTTCAGATGGACTACAAAGGGGAAAAAAAAAAAAAAAAAAAGCCAAAATATATCTGGTTGCTGCCTAGAGTGGGCCCTAGGAAATGAATATTGGGGATGGTTTACCATGGATGGTCAGCTAATGTGGGTGTGCTGTGATTCTAAATTTGCTGCCTACTGTCAGTTGCAATTCTGATCTCTCTGTTAGTGTACCTTCACTGAAGTGGCTAAATTAGGGCTTACTGAAATGCATTTGCAGTTGATAGTGAAAGTAGGAGCCACTGCAAGAACAAGCCTGGAACTTTTATTTTCTGACTGTGCTATCTAGTCTTTCCGTGAGTCAGATTTGTTCTGGCTAGAACATCCGCAGTAATACAAAAACAAACCTGTGCTTATCTGAGTTGCACTTGCGCTGATTACTGTATCAGGAGAGCTGAACCGTTAATGAATTACATATCTGAATTCTAGCAAGGCAGGTGTTGTCTGCCTAATTGTGCCAAATGTCTCAGTGTCAACAGCGATTGTGAATGAGGTAATGCCACCTTACAGCCAGAACCATCCTGAGATCATGAGCTCATTTCATATAAAATAATGATCAGTTGGAAATACCTCTTTGTTGTAAGTAATCTGCCAAAAAATTTACTAGTAATTTTCTCTTGAACATGGCAAAGAGACTGGGGCAGCTCTTGCTGGCAGAGCGTTTGTTGGGTGAAAACCATTCAGATGTTTTGATCGTGCTGCTGCCAGCATCCACCCTAAAATTCATTTAAAACTGACTGTAGAATGAGCATCTAAAAACACAGTGCAGATGTGAAGATGTGCCACGCCCCTGAATGTCTCTTTTCCATACTGTGCTTCATTGCAGCTGGAGAAAGGAGTGGAGGAGGTAAGTTGATAGGTAGTTTTGGCAAGGATTTCTGTGTGCTACTTCTATCTTTAGCAGTAGTTTCCAAGCTCTTATAGTTGTTGCAGTGAGTGATGATGTTGGGATACCTCAGAATTCCCTCGCATACTATGAGGAACTTGAGCGATTCTTTTAGGAAATATTACACTACTTTGAAGTAGTAAAAATCTGCAGACGTGGATGTAAGCCCGTAAAAGATAATTGCTATGGATTCTTTGGAAAGTAGCTTTTTTCGAAAGAAATTATCTGCCACCTTCCCTTCCCCCCACATTTATTTGGCTCAGTAGGTCTCCAGGTTAGTGGTAGGGTGGAAAAAGAAATTTTTCCCCTTGCTATAATATATTTGGGGTATATCCGCGTTATAAGAATTTGACAGCACTGCTACTTATACTATAACATGAAAACAACAAATTACATACTGTCATATATTTAGCTGTTTTTTTTAAAGTATCAAGTTATTTATAAGAGGCATAGAAGCTACTTCTAACATAAGTACGTGTTTCTTTATTACTGAAATTTCCATGCTAAGTAATTGCTGAAATCTTTTTCATTTTTCTCTTTATCTTTACTTGGCCCTCACTGACTTTGAAGTTTGGTTCAGGTCAAATTGTGCATTCATCTTTTAAAGCATCTGAAGCGATAACCTCAGTTTGTCCTCTAGATCCTGAAAGCTTATGTTTCTGTTCAACTTTAATTCAGTTCTTGATGGTCTGTACTGAAATTATTAGAGGCACTGAGTGATTTATTTTTTAATGCAAAAATGGGGCGTGCATCAGGCGTTGCAAGAATGTATCTTAAATAGGAAAAAAGCTCTCCAATATTGCTGCAGCTATCACTGGTCAGTTTTTCTAATAGAATCTGATTTATGAACCAGGAAAACAGGACCCTTGAGGGAATAATTCCTTAATTAGCACTTTTTCCATTTGTGATTATTGGAGAAATAAACTGTTGTATTGGAATTTCCTCTTTGCCCCTGGAGAGTGTAAGCAGTGTTAACACGTCACATGCACCAGGGTAAAAGTATCATAGATACTTTTTATAAAAATTATGGAGATAGTTCTATAAGTTTACATTTTCTTCATCACCACGTCTAGTAGATTTCTATCGTCATTGTGCTTGAGAATTTTGCACTCTCCTAAATAGAGACTGCATTAGGACATCCATTTTTGATTATGAGCTGTCTTCCCAGAGAAAGTGTTTAGGCACTCTGAAGAATAGCCACTGTAGGACAGGTTTGGGATCAATCTCAAAACTGCTGGACTAGGGCTTTGGATTGGAGGGTTTTGTTTGTTTGTTATTTTGCTTTGTTTGTTTAAATTATTTTGTTTCCCTTTACTTTTACACAAGGGAACCTGCATGACCAGTAGGTCTGCTGCTTCTCAGGAAGAGCTCGTAACAAAAGGAGGGGAGAGCTTGTGTGGCTGAATGAAAGTGTGGAGGCCGAACATGATTCTCTGTAAACATGAGTGCTTGGTGAGAGGGGAAGCAGGAAAAAATTTGACCAGCTCGAAACACTGACAAAATTGAGGCTGACCTGGAGGCAACGCCAAATCTGTGGAGTGAGGAAGTCCCAGTACTGGTGTTACTTTACAGAAGTCTGTGACTCTGCAGCACTTAATAAAGTAACCGGTTGAGAAATTCCTTTGCTAAGCCTGAGTGCCATGTGTTTTGGGTTGGGCTTTTTTTTTTAAATGCGTGTGTGAGATGGTGCCAGGAGGTGTCAAACTAGAATTACAACGTGAAGGAGGAGTTCTGAGAAAATATAAGTAGATTACTAAAAGAGAAAGCAGAGTCTTGGATATGTAAAGCTGCAGTTCAAAGCTCTGTGATAGCTGGGTCATGAAGCTCTGACACAGGAGGATTTATACGAGGAATCTGGGCCTGAGTGAGAGCAAAGCTGATCCAGAGCTAGAATCAGTAGTCAGTTTAAAGGGAGTTAGCTTTGGATTCAGCTCACCCTTCTGGAAGGTCAGATGTTTTTCCAGGCCTTGAGACTGAACCTTAGTTCTCTGTGAAAGGCTGTAGTAAGCTTTGATTCTGCAGCTCTTAATGCCGTGAATAATCATGATATCCAGAAGAGCAAAAGCTGCAGAAGAAGCTGCTATTGTCTTCTGCGGCAGCTTTTGGGCGCTTCTAGTCTGGTAGCATTCATGGAATGAGAACAATGTGATGCTGTGGTTCTTTACAAGTCCTCATTTGCTATGCTATTGTGGGTAAGTTATGATCCTCATTTAAGAACAGAAGACGGAGATGCTTATGGAGGAGTTGGAGCAGTATGTTATGGAGGCTACATTTAGCTACTATATATTCTCTCTTAGTGCCTTACCAAGAGTTGACATACACTCACTAAAAATGCCTTGGACCTGTTCCCAATCTGATAGTATTTATCATGAGTTTAACTTTGGTATCAGTGAAATTACTACTTACATTTCTTATTCTCTGAAGCAGAGGAATTTAGGTGCTTGTATTTCCTTAAACTGTTGGTAGTCCTTGATGTCGATTGCAGTCTTCCTTGGCTCTGTGTACATTTGCCTCTCAGTAATCGCACTGAAATACTTCTGGATCTATAATGCAGCTTCTTCAGTAGCACCTACTAAGGTAGTGAATTAGTTGCCATAGTTCAGTTCATCACTCCCTTTTTCTGCAATTAACAGAATGTCTTCACAGACATATCCATACATACAAACTCAGTGTTAAAGCATTATAAGGGTATAATGATCATGCAACATGTAAAATACTTGGTTCATGAATTTTTATTTCACCACTTAAGGTGGGGGGGGGGAGTAAAACAGGTAAGAAAAGAGGATAAAAAGGAAAAATCTCTACTGAAAAAGTAATTTCTGCATTTCTGAGAAATGTCCTGTGTAACAGACTGAAAGTTTGGAGATCTAAGTAAAGGCCTTCAATAAAGGCTTAGGCACATCTTAAATTTCTTAGAGAGTTATTGTGTGCTGTGTTGTAGTAACTGTGACTGTGTGTGTGCTGCTAGGTCATAAGAAGCCTAGGGTAAAAGTATTAGCATGAACCTCCAGGGAAAAGGTTTAATTAAATCATTCTGTCTCTTCTTAGTGACAGGCTCAAAGCAGCCACATACTGTATTCCTGTAGCATCCTCTGAATTGTCATAATTTGGTCGTGTATCAGCATCCTGAGGTGGAACTGCCCTGCTGAAGTAGCTAAAACCTGTATCTGCAGTGTTTCTTGTTTGGTGCCAGTATTGTTTGTTTTCAAAATACTGGATTAAATGGGAAAGGTTTCAGTTAGATCTAGTTACCTCATTAGAGTGATTATGCAACTTTAAAAGTATTTTGGGACTAATGACCTGAGTTCTTAGCGCTGGTCAGCACTGCATTCACTGGAGTGCAAAGTCTAGCTTTGTAAATGGCATTTGTTTGACTAGGCAGTCAGCCCTTGGCTTAATCCCTAACACTGACTGTCGAAGGAAAACTTGGGCTGAATTTACTTTAAGGAATGAATGCATGCTGTGATATGCTGGCACTCTGTGTCCTGTTCCTTCATTCATACCAGCTGGGAAACTGGACGGCGTGTTTACAAACTCCTGTCTGGCCCATGTATACACTGCTGTTCCACATGGAAGAAAAGGCATAGTAAATGCTGATTCATGTCAGATCTTGCCCTGTTAGGACACAGTGCCCCATGAATGTGTCCTCAGCACCCTTAGTAACCTGAATTGTCTCTAAAGTTCACAACCTCCAAAGGAAAAGAAAAAAAAAAAGATTCAGGAGCAGTTTTATGTAGCTTTTCTGGAATAGTTTATCTGTTTACAACCGCATTAAAAGTACAGCTGAACAGGCTTACTGTCTTACACACATACACATTCTATTTATTTTTTTTAATCTCCCTGTGTTTGTTTGCTGAAAGCTACTTAGATTGTGTTTAGTACCATTTCAGATATCATGTGATCAACTCTCACCCACAGATCAGTTGATAAAAATCAGCAATCCAGAGGTCTGGGTCAACCCTGCTGTTGTGCAGTATCTTATTTTCCACTTGATCTGAGACCTAGGAGTCATATTTGAAAGGACCAGAATTGGGAGAAATTGGTTTTTAAGTTTTCCAGGGGAAGAATTCATTGTTTCATTAGTTTATATCCAGCCTCACAGGGAAGAAAAAAAGGTCATTCTTAGAAGCTTTTATGTTTTCAGACCATTTTACTGGTTTCCTCTACTTGAACATAATACTGTGAGATTCTGTGGAATTCCAACTTCAATTCAGACCATCAGGTAGCTACACCTGTGAGAAGTAGGTAGCTACTCTATCATTGCTCTTGCATTTAAAACCTCTTTTGAAAGGACTGTTGTTCTTCCAAGTCACCAAATTCACTTGAATGTACAAACAGAACGAATTACAGTAGCTGTGGTTTCCAGTACTATAGGGAATGCTGAAGTCTTCCTTAAGACTCAGGTTGTAGGCTTCCTCTGCCTTCATTCGCTCTTGGAGCTCTTTTTCCACCATACTGTGGAAACATTTTTTTAGCTGTGATCTTTAAATCTGGCAAGTCATTCAAAGGTAATGCAAGTCATTAGCTAGAATTAGCTAGAACAAACATATGCTGCTTAGTCATGATGTGACACACATCCTAAGGGAATGTTCCAGCTCCTGGATTCCAGGGCACTCTGTAAGAGATCTTTTCCAGGCTCTTGTAACTAAATATTTATCAAATTAGAAAGAATTGTTTCCTCTCTCACTCAACTGTATATCACTGAATATGGTTCGTATCTTTGATTTAATGGCTGTGTAGTTATTTATACAAAGTTTTATAAAGTTGTTTAAACAGCTTCCCTAGTAGAGACCTACCCCAAAACAACCTGTATATAGCCTTACAGCATAGACAAAGTATTATGGATCCCTGGGTTGAAGTCCAGCTTAAGGACATGAAACAGGATCTTCCATATTACCTGTAAATAATCAAAAAACGAATAAGATAAATACTAAACATACAGGAAAAGCATCTTGTTTTGGCTTCTGCAAGCAATGTATATAGCTTAGAGATGTTCACAGCTGACCTACAGATCCAAGTTATCCTGGTAAGCACTCTAGAGGACAAGCCTGGTTGAAGAATTCTGCTTTGATACTTCAGGGGTCAGTCAGTCACATACCTGTCAGGTGATGCAGAATGCATTTGAGGACACAGTCACGAAAGTTTAACCACCCACAGGGATTAAAAGTAGCTTCTGCAGAAATCAGTTGTTTTACCAAGGCTGTTGTACCAGGCTTATAGCCACCTGGTACTATGTAGTAACTTGATGTTGGAGCTTTTCTTCTGTTAATTTTACTTAGTTTGGAGCTACTGATAGAGAAAAGAATTAATTTATATATGTCTCAGTATTGCCATTTTAGAGTGAAAACCAAGAAATAAAAATGTAAAAGTAGCCTTGAAGCATTCATAGAAATACCTCAATTTCTTAGGGAATAATAGATAAATAACAATTTGTATATTTTTTATATATTTTTTTTCCTTGGAAATAACCATTCTTGTTTCTAGGTGTTGCTTGACACATCTGAAAATGTGACTAAAAAGAGTGAATGACTGCATTTCAACTGAAGACATAACACACAGTATGCTTTAGGGAACACCACCTACCGTTTTCCATCCTAAAGGAAACAATTACGTCTTTTTTTGTTGTTCCCAGGAGCATTTTCATAGAATTTGGAAAATGTATAGGCTTTGCAGCAAGGATAGAAGATCAGCAAAGTAGTTGGCTCATTTTAGTCTCTGTAGGCAGTAGGAAACAGCAAACTTTTTGGAGAAAGTGCCAGACTACTCACTTCAAAGACTATTATAACCTGATAGATCCAAGGGTAGCTCAGAGCTCGCTATAGCAAAACCAACTGCTTGAATTCAGTCTGCTATTAAATAAGCAAACCTTGCAAATTCAAATCATTAGTGCCTGTGAAAATTGTTGCTGTAACCAAGGAACCAATCCAGTCTGCAATAGTTTGTGTCTGGATATGTTAAAAATGCAATGTGACATGAAGAAACAGGAAGAACACTTTTAGGGATTAAACTTCCATCTGTGCTAGTATGCCTAACTGTTAATTTAACACCAAGTTTAATCTCATTCTAGGTCTTTGTTTGCTCAATTACCTGGGGTAAATGTAAAGTGGATTTATTGGCATTGTTTCAGACTTATGCTGAGTTAAATCAGGATGTGAAATCAGGATGTGGCCTAAACCATACCAAGTACAACATTTTTCTGGATGTCTCTTTTCAGTGCTTTTTTCAGTTTAAGTTGATGAATATCACTTGCTTTTCCTACTTTTTTGTGTAGTTGTTTGAAAATAAGTATGGTTGTCACTTAGGCTCAATTTAATGATTGGAGTTTCAGGAGTTTTCTTTGCCTGAGCAACAGTACAGCAGAGGAAGGACAGGATAACGATACATAATTGGATGTAAAATAAGTTAGTTTAGTCACTCTTCTGGGGAGATACTGCATGGTGCCCCTCGATATGCTGATGTGTATTAATATATCACTGTTTCTAACGTGAAGACTCGTAAGCAGTCCCCACATTCGCTTTTTTTCAGTGTGACTACACAGCCAAGCTGCTCTAGTACATCAGTACATCAGTATTCTCAACTGCTATGCAAAGGCAGTTAAGCTTTCACCAAAATCCTTTAAAGGGCCCTACGGCATCCTTGATTTGTGCTCTGGGCAAGTAGTGGTCATGTTTGCAGTTGTAGCCTTTGGGTCTCAATATTGATGCCTCTGAGCAAGGACAGTTTTCCAGGGGGAAAGCACCAAGGTTGGATATTCTTGGGGAAGGCATTTAGGGAACAGGGGCTGAACACCACGGACCAACACCATGCCTCTTGCATGCAAGGCAGAAAGTACAAGAAGTGGGTTAACCTTCTCTGCAGAACTGAAGGGAAGACTGTGGTTTGGCTGCATGTGGAAACACCTCACATGCAGCCTGACAAGGGTCTCTATCTGCTGGTAGAGGGAACAGGCATGGGAGAAGCCTGCTGAGCCAGGGCTTCTCTTTTGGCACACTGAGGTCTCCTCCACAAGATGTAGTGGATCCCCCTCTGTGAGAAGGGCAAAGCATAGCAGTATCTCGGCAGGGAAGATTTTCTCCGCTTCATAGAGGGGAGAGAATAACAGGGACCTGAACAACAGGTCAGGTAAGCTCTCTTCATGTGAGTAAGACAAGTGTTACAGGCATGGTTTTATACCTGCTCCTACAGACCCACATTCCATGTCTGGGCTAGTGAGTGTGAAAGGTCTGGCCTTTCTTTGTGGGATTCATGCAGTTTTAAACTGGGAGCTTCTACCTGGGTAACCAGGGCAACAAATCCAGCAGCATCCTGTTTGAGTTGTGTGCCCCCTTTGCCCAGTGCAAATCTTGTCAGCACTTCAGCTTGTGAAATGAGTCCAGGACTGTGGCATTGAAACAGATTCAAGAAATCAATTGCCTTGAGTTTCCTGTTATGTAGTTGGGTTTTCCTGTTCTTGGAGTCAGCAGCCTTCAGGGTGCAAGATGAAGTTTGTGACCACACCAGGCTACAGAAAGGAGGGTGGTTTTGGTGGTCCAAGGACCAGGCCAGGAGGCCCTTGAGGCCCCAACAAAGGAGAGCTTGGTCTCCACACGGAGTACTTTTTCTAATCTGGTATGTACTGACATATGGGTGCAGGGCATTTTCAGATGAAAAAATGGCACTTGCAAAGTATGGCTTTTAGTTTAATCAGATCTGTTCCCCAGGTACCAGATCTGGCTATTTTCATTTCCAGTTCTATGTGAAGAACTTGTCCTTTATTAAAGAACTCTAGTCTGCTTAAAAAGACAATAGCTGCCCACCACCAACAGGATTTTTATTAAATATTTTTAAATACAGGTCGTGGGTCAGAATGCTACTTTAGGAGAATGACAGTGTAATATATTAAAAGAAATTTTGCCCAGGAGTTCTCAATACATTAAAGATCACCTTTGTACTTGTAGTTGTTAAACTAGATATCTTTGGAAAGAGAAGCAAATTCTGTGTTCTGTTCCTTGGCCTTTGCTATATAATGTATCCAGCAACATTAATATTTACCTTGAAAATTATTTTCTCTAATTTGGAAACAAAAATATGTACACATAGGTATAAGATTATATTAGCAGTTTTATCAGGAAATCCAGATAGCCAAATTATGCTGTTGCACTAGTGCCATAGTCATTATTTAAAATGAAGGCAGAGCTTTGGGCTACACCATGAAATAGGACTCCAGTAAGACTGGCCAAATATGTAATAGAAGAGATTAGGAAGTCAGAGTAATATGGTAAGTGATATGAATTTTTTGTGGTGTCCATATAAGAAAATGGCTAATAAACAGAACCCCTATTTAAGTATGCAAAATGAGAGAACCCTTTACTAAGTCCTAACCAAATCAGTCAGTCCAGATCCAGAATCTGGATTCCCATTTTGCCAGACCTTTTCCTAATGTTGAGAGACCTGCACTGAAATTAGTGGTTATCCCAAGGTCTGTTCTGGCATGTCCTCCACATTGTCCATAGATAAAAGGACAGCAAGAACACTGGCGACAACAAAGTACTTCCAGTCTGTGATGCTAATAATTTTTAAACAAAAGGAAGAGAAATATTTCTCCTTTCAGCTTAGACCACAAATGGGATCTCTCAAGTACATGATGTTAGAGAGCTGAAAATTGAGATCTGTAAATAATTTCTGCTATATGGCTTTTGCTGCATACATTCTAACACAGTGTGCTTACTGTAGCAGTAGTACTCTGCAGTGATTACTTGCAAAAGATACCTCTCTCTGGTCTTATTCATCAGTTGTAATTAAGGGACTTCTTTTACACGAAATACATAGGTTGCTCCAAAAGTAATGCCTCCAATTTATTTTCATGGAAAATACAACAGATACAAAGAGCACAACAGCACCATTTGATAGAGCAAATTCTCAGCTTTTTTTCCAATGTAGTCGCCACCATTAGATATGCATTCTTGCCAGTGATAAACAAGAGCTTGCGTGCCATGCTCATAAAAATCTGGACCAGTGGAGGTGATCCACTGTAGTCACTGCTGAAATGTGCTGCCTATCACTTCACTGTGCCGACACGCAGTGTTTGGTCTCCATAAACATTCAGCGAGCAATGATGAATATCAGTGGTGCAATTTTTTCTGCACAGGAGAGTTCAATGACACATCTTTGCTTCATATGCACTTCCATGTCAGACACCATTCTGTCAGACTGCCCCTCTGCTGCCATCTGTCACACAGCAACAAAATGTAACAGAATATTGGTGGGAAGGTTCAGCCTCTACTGCTGTACCACCAAAATCCACCTTTGCCATCATGGGCCAACGTGATAAAAATAGGAGGCATTATTTTCAGAGCAGACCTCATATAATTCAGCTGATAAAGTGAGGGTTGTAATGGAAAAAGATATTGTCTAAACAGTTTGAGTAAACAGGAAGAGATTATCCGTGAGTGATTGATCAAGATTATTTGTACCTTTCATTGCTTTAATGTGCAAGGCAAAAGTTTTCTTAGAAACTTAGGGAGATAAGTAGTATTGAAATGCCATTTTAATATTTGGCTAAGCAGTACAATGCTATTGTAAGTTTGGAAGGGAAGGTTAAATAGCAAACTATTTAGCTGCTACTGCTTCATTCAGGCAAACTTTCAAAGTGTAATCAAAACCATATCCATCACATAGCATGTCTCTTCACTGTTCTTGCCAGAAATATTTCTATATAAATCAAATATTTTTCTTTCTAATCAGAGTTCTGTGACCTCCAAAGGGCATGGAGCCAGAAACATCAGTTTTAATCTCAGTCCTTATGTGGCTTTTTGGTATATTTCATTTCTCTGAAGGGTAGCAGTAGCTGCCCAAGTAACTCCTCTTAGGATATTAGTCCTTGTTGTCTAGAGGGTGGAAGGGAGCAGGGAACCGACAGATGCCATTAGGTCCAGTACTTGATCTGCCATATGGAAAGGAGGAGGAACTGCTCTGCTCTGCCTCAGAGTGTCGGGTCCATTACAAATGAATGCAGACAGGGGGAACCTAACTATGATCTGGGTTCTACCTCAGTATTACTACATTCTGGACTTGCTTATGCATTGTGTGAATGTGGGAAGATTTCTACACCGATATCTTCACTGGATCTACTTGATGACGAACAGATCTCTCAGATACCTTGAACATTTTCCACCTTGATAGAAGAATTTGTCCTCTCCTAAGCTCTGCAAGTTTACTCAGTAGCCATCTGCCACCTTGCTGGAAGTATAGGTCTCTCTGCCTATGAAAGGTCACAGAGGACAGCAAAATGGTCCCAGCCAGCCCAAAGTCCCAGTCTTAGTCATGCAGTGATGTCACAACACAGCATTTGACAGCAAAATGTGTATACAAGGAACTATTTGGTGTAGCAAGTATTTGTGCTGTGTGTTGCTTTTAGGTCAGGATTTTACCATTAAATGCTCTGTGTAACACATTAATTGTCTGAACAATTAATGTCTGAATTGAAGTTTGTAGGGTCGCTTACAACGTAACTCATGCACAAATCTGTCTAAGTAAGGATGGCAATTATCTCAAAAATATTCAAGGCAAAATGAGAGGAAGTTGGAAATGGGAACTGCCCCTGCCACTAAGTCTGTGACCAAACCAGGTGCTGAATTTTGCAGCTGTGCTGACCACAGCCCATGTGCTGTGCTTACTGGCTGCCCGCTCACCAGGACTTGTCCCTTTGCAGCCACTGCTATTGCAGCTGTTGCCACTTCCAGTCCCAGCCCATGAGCTCCGCAGGCTGCTCTTCCAGCCATACCTCTCTCTCTATTTGAAGGCACCCTTTGGTTGACATCCCCCGCACCCTTCCCTGCCCCTCTGAAACTTTTGCTTTTAGTTTGCCCATTCTCCATCTTCTGTCCTGGGGCCAGCAGATGAAGAAAGCACTTTGCTGGTTGGAAAAGAGGACACTGTATATATGCACCCCTGTTTTCTCCGGAAGAAAGAAAAAAAAAAAAAAGTGGTGGAGCAGAAGACTTGAAACTTGATAGTTTTAATTCAGTGATGTTATTCTGCTATTTTTTGTGCATATCAGTTGTATATGCACCTGAATGGATTGTGCCAGCTGAATGCATAGCAAGACTTCTGATTTCCAGGAAGTTTCCTACTTTTGCCTTTAAGATGGCAGTCAGAGTCCTGGGACTGCATTTTTAAAACTGACCACAGAGGAGCTGATTAAATGCAAATTCTTGATTTCCATATGAAATACTAAGTAAACTTCTCACAGAAGCAAGTCAGCAAAACTGACATGCGGCTTGATCTGACTTCTCCTTGGTGGTTTGTTTTGTTTCACTTGGATTACACTCCATATAGTCAGTTCTGTTCTTTCTCTCACTGGGAATGATTCTCCTGCTTTTCTGCCAACATTGCTCCTGGACACACGCTACCTAATGCTCCTTTGTTCTGCATGGGTACTTTTTCTATCATTTCACCACTCAGAAAACAACCAGCCAGGGCCTGTCTAAACATACTGTTCCAGCCAGATTTCACCATATTTGGCCTATTGGTATCTGCTTTCAAGACCAGGAACTTTTTCCTCGAGATATTGCAGTATACAAAGTAACTGGGGATTCTCAAGCAGCAAAGACAAAAACAATAGCTTTTCTCGTCTATCAAATATACTGATGTCACACTGTCCTGCAGTGCTCTCAGCAGCACGCTAATTTCTGTCATTCACTGCCATAAGACAGTAATAATCATGGTTCCCTTTTCAATGCCGGCAACCTTCATCTCTCCACTCAGTTTATCTTCCCCTTTGACATTTTTCCCGAGCCACATGTGAAGAATTTTGATCCTTTTATTAATCTAAATTCCCACCTTCCTTCAAAAACTCCCTACCAACTTAAACTACCAGCTTTTCTCCTTCTGACTCTCACCAGTAGGTTCTTATGCCTTCTGATCACTTAAGAAACCCCCTGTAACATTTAGTCTGAGCTCTTTGTTGCTATTATTGTTGCCCATCGCAAAGATATCCTGAACTAGCTCTTTTGCGAGAGCCCCTCTGCATTCTCCTCTGATCAATCGTTCCTTTCATGTTGACATTCTAACTGCTTCCTGTTCAATCTCAAAAGCTCCTTTTTCAGCAGAGAAATCATGAAAGCACTTTTGTTTAATCTTTCTAGGTTTTTCACCAGATACGTTTGAAAATCATTTTAATCTTTATTAATCTTTCTCAGTGGGTAACTAATAGCACTATTACTAATGTTTTCCTTTCTCTTGATAGTTTCTGTGTTCTTCAGCTTGGTACTGGCTTCTGTGCCCATTATTGCTTATGTACTAGTTATGCAGGCATCTGTTTTTCTTTCTTGTTAAGATAACATACCTACTTCCCGTAGTCTGTAGTGATTCCCTTTCCATACCATGGTTTCTTTTCCATAGCAGCCTAGAAAACTCACACCACACTGTAATGTTTGGTCATAGTTCTCTCTCCTCTGTGATCGCATCAGCTTACAGCAAAAGATATATTTCAGTTATATTCAGGCTGCTTGGACTGGATCAGGAACCGTGAACAGATTATCTTGTGCTACTTTGTGGATTTATAGAGCATAGATAAAAAACTGGGACTAGAAATGCTTGGAATGTTAGACATCACTGAAATTGGTTTAGAAGGCTGAGAAGAAGCAAGCTTGGTGTGTAGCAGAGATATCTGCCAGAACAGAATGTGCCTACTACGTAGCACCAAAGGTAATAAGACTTCTTGGGACACGGCTGATAGGCAGAGGGCTGTCTGGGTTAGTTGAAAACAGACATGTCTGGACAGTGGAATAGGCTGTGAGTCCTCACTCCAAAGAACATAAGGAGAATTGTGAACAAGCCTGCCTCTTGCATGACGCAGACATACATCAGAGAATAAAATACTGGATTAATGCCTTGCCACCAATGGAATGACAAATTTGGAGCCAGAATTAGTTTTCTTTCATGACTTTCCATACCCATGCTAGTTCTGCCAGGATCTAGAGTAGAGACAGATGAATTCTCCCACAGCATGCTATAAATTGTCAGTGCTCCACAACTTATTGCACTGTTAGAAATCTTGAGCACCACATCTGAAAAAAATGAACAGCATGACTACATGACTTCATTCCTGCAGGCACTTGCACACCCCCCTTCCCAGCCCACTCAGTGCTCCACCATTACTCAGTAATTCTCCTTCATGGTAGGCTTGTACAATGGGAGTGTACTTGAGGTCTCCCTGCCTGAAATTAATCCTGCAATAGAGAGACACTCTGGATGGGGTGCTTAGGAGGGGAACATCTGTGCATGGAAAACCAGCATGATTTAAGGGCATTGCAGTTCTGCATGTTGGTATGCTTGTGCTGTGGCATAACAACTCTGCTGAGAGGGAGCTAAGAATCGGCAAGACTGGT
This sequence comes from Pavo muticus, assembly GCA_016647715.1. Classification (NCBI taxonomy): domain Eukaryota; kingdom Metazoa; phylum Chordata; class Aves; order Galliformes; family Phasianidae; genus Pavo; species Pavo muticus. The sequence continues at coordinate 2,578,137 of JACDJE010000023.1, read as the reverse complement.
GTCTGCGGGTGGGGTTTGATAATAACCTGAGCAGAAGCAGGGGTAATGCGTAGCACGGAATTGATATGTCCCTCTGCCCCCTGCTACCATCATTGTTTCAAGTTTCTCGAGCTTGACAAATGATAGCCCTTCAAGTCGAACTTAAAGCTTGAAACATTGCTTCAGGTGCTTTGGCACTGAAGATTATTCCAGATATCTGAGTAGGTCTTCCATAGTTTTCCACATATAGGCCTAGGATATACGTGCTGTATAGGACTTTGGCTATCCTTCTGTTGAATATTTAAGGTCTGTTTGAAGAGGGGGCCAGTGAAGAGAAAGAATGTGTAATATCTGTACGTTTCAGTTGTTCTACCAGGAATGGCAGGTCCAGATTTGCCCTGTAACCTTTCCCCAGCTGAGGGAATTTTTGATGTGCAGTTGCTTCCTGAGTTATGTGGTGTACAAATTCTTCCCTTGCCTGCACCACACATCAGCCTCATTAGCTCTCATGTGAAGCTGAGATGGAAGTTACACTTATGCTCCACTGGATGTTTAGTGGAGAAGATGGTAGACAAGAGCATCTTTCAGTCAAGCCCTTATTGCCTGCGTGTTCTCAAAACCTAGAGAAAGTCACAGACTAGAATTGTAGACCTAAGTGGAAGTAGAGACTGAAAATAGCAGCTTTTCTTTCCCTATTTCCTTGCAGAACATGGTATCTAAACTAATAAAGAAAATCAAGAAACTTCTTAATTGAATTCACAAAAATGCCAGTAATAAGAGTATATATAAAGTAGAAAAGGAGATGGAAAAAAAATTTAAAAAAATTCAAGCCCACTTTTACAATGACATTTCTTAGGAGGGAAGGCAAACCTATGTTGTCCTAAGGAATTCTTTGCTTTGAAGAAAATGTGCAAACTGTTGGACCTCACAGTGAGGAAGCCCAGTGTCAAGTTCTTGAAGAACTCAGGAGTTATAGAGCCAGGCATATATGCTGTCTCTTTCTGTCTTTCCTTGCACTCCTGTAAATGTTAGCCTCCTTTAACAGCCCAGCTTAAACAGGAAAAAGTTTCATTCTAAAGCAACGCTGGGTGTAAGAGCCTTGATCCTTCTCAGGCTCTAGATTAATTTACACTCAGTTCTCTACTAATATGTAAGCTCTAGGTGCCAAACTAAAATGCAGAAGACATTATTCTTACCACTCATTATTTTTTCATGATGTGCTACTGTGCTTGGATTTAACTTTATGCTGTTCATCCTTACTAAACACATTCAGCCCAGGAAGCTGTAAGACATGAGTTAGGCCCAAAGGCACTGTCACAAGGTTTTACGTTGAAAATAACAGCAAAGCTGTTCAGCTTAGCCCAGACTGTTAGATATATTATAAATCTTCTGTAAAAAATAAAAAGGCCCACTGCATACAATCAAGCATGTAAGCAGTTAGAACAAGAAAAGTATGCTTCAGTCTGTTAAGAGTTCAAAGCCTAAGCTCAATATGGAATGAAAACTGAATGTTTTAAGTTCTTTTGCAAAACCTCTGTGCTTTTGCTTTTGGGACATCAGCAGATTGTTGTTTGTTACCTTAGTTGTATCTCCTCATGGTCTCAAAAACAGAAGTTTCTTTCAAGCACAATAGGATGGAAATATATCTGCACTTGTTAGAAGGTGAGATGTGGGCAGAGAGCCAAAATTTGCCTGTCAAACTGGTATAACTGCTGCATTTACCTGAATGGATGTAAATTAGCATATGGCCAGTACTGTTTCTCTGAATCCTGCGTATTTTAAAGGATAATAACATGCTGTACTCCAGCTAGCGGTTAGAGAAAGGATTAAGGGCATCTTGGCATTAAGGTCAGTAAAATGTAGTTGGACTCAGTTCATAGGCATCTAAAACCACGCTTGCTGACTTTTCAGCACTGCTTTCACCCATGTGATTCATGCTTACATGCCACCTGCAGCTGTAATTATCTGGGTTAAGTGTAAAGTTTTCCTGGGAACTTCTCTCTGGGCTCTTAGCAGCTCACTTATATTGTGCTGCTGTAGGAATTGATGCAGACCTTATTTCCTGTGGAAGATCATAGCCTGCTGACGTATTTAACCAAGTCACCTCCTGCTGCAGGCATGTGCCGGGATGCCAGTCCAGAGGGACCTGGACAGGCTTGAAAAGTGGGCCTACAACTGAGGTTCTACAAGGCCAAGAACAAGGTGCTGCACTTGGGTCAGGGCAATCCCAGGCATGTGTACAGACTGGGAGAAGAACTCATTCAGAGCAGCCCTGCTGAGAAGGTCCTGGCAGTGTGCACTCGCAGCCCGGAAGGCCAATGGTAGTCTCAACTGCGTCAAAGGAGGGGTGTCCAGCAAGGCAAGGGAGGTGATTGTTCCCCTCTACTTCGCCCTTGTAAGGCCCCATCTGAAGTACTGCGTCCAGACCTTGAGTCCCCAGCGCAGGAGGGACATACATAGAGTAAATCCAGAAGGGGCCACAAAGTTGATCAGAGGGGTGGAGCACCACTCTACATAGAAAGGTTGGGCTTATATAGGTTGGAGAAGGCTCTAGGTTGACCTCGTTATGGCCTTTCAGTACTCAAGGGGAGGTTATAAACAGGAGGGAGACCAACTGTTTGTGCAGTCTGATCATGATAGGACAAGGGGGAATGGCTTTAAACTAAAAGAGGGGAGATTTAGGTGAGATGTTAGGTAGAATTTTTATATTCAGAGAGTGATGAGGTGCTGGCACAGCTGCCCAGAGAAGCTGTGGGTGCCCCATCCCTGGAGGTGCTCAAGGCCAGGTTGGATGGGGCCCTGGGCAGCTGAGCTGCTGGGTGGCAGCCCTGCCCATGGCACGGGGTGGGACTTGGTGGGCTTTAAGGTCCTTTCCAGCCCAAGATATTCTGTGATTCTGTGATTAAATGGACTGCTTTTGCAGGTGCAGTAGCAAAATATAATAAAAGCTGCATGAGACGAAATGAGCTCGTTTAAGCCAAAGTTTCTGACATCTGAATACAACATGAGGTCTTTGAGGGGGCTTTAGAGCTGCAGATAATACCAGAGTGCAGGCCTGTAGGCTGGGCAGGACATCTGAAGTTAAATGGGTAGATTACTTATTCTTTCATGCTGGGAAGAATCAGTAGAAACTTCAGTACATCAACAAAGAAGTAAAATCCTTCTGGTACTTTATAAAGGGCTTTTCCCAATTCTTTTCATTCCGTAGCACAAAATGTGGAAGCCTTACTGCTGCAAAAGTACATAGTTACTGAGACTGGAAGCTAGCTCTCTCACCTGACTGCATGGAGGCTGTGGCTCAGCTATAGCCAGAAGCATGTGGACTATACGGTAGCCAGATGATGTATAAAAGCATTTATTTAGTGGCTTGAATATCTCATGTTCCGCTGGCTGGCAAAAGGAGCATCTTCCCTCTTAATGACAGTTATCAGAAAGTGCCAAGGCATCGTTTGCTGCTTTATGATACCATGCCCATCTACTGCAGCCAAAAGCTGCATGAAGGAGCTGTGCAGACAGTCACTGAATGATGATTGGCAACTTGATGATAACATAAGCCAAAATGCAAGATAAAGCACAGTTTGTAGTTAGCAAATAAAGTACAATTGTCTCCTTTTGTCGTTAGGCTGTGAGATAAGAAAGTCTTGGAACATTTTGGTTGCTACTCGTTATCTAGAATACTGCTAACAGAAAGCTGTTAAATCAGCCTGTGCAGAGACAGAGGTGGAAATGATGTTCTGATGAATTAGGGGTGGAAGCTTTTCAAACATAGCATTTATCACCTCTGCTGAGAAAGTATTTATTACTTTTATTATGGAAATGCCATTTGACATTGTTTTCAACCCCCACCCCTATTTAAGTAGACACTATACAAACACGGAAGGGGACGAGTCACCTCGCTGAGGAGCTCACAGTCTGGAGCTCTAAGAGCATTGGCATGGAGGCTGCTCTTCAGTTGGCTTTTTTATTTTCAGCACAGTAAGGGGAACTATCCTCAGTCCTACAGCAAGATATCCACTGAAGTCACCTCAGCAGCCTGCATTTCTTTCCCAATAAGGATGTAGCTTATTTCAGGAGTCCAAACTACTTTTAAGTATGGGATGCAGAACATACTCACTTTCCCCAAAGTTTCTTTCTGAATTCTGTTCTTATTTGTTACTTGGCTACAGTAATAGTGTATTGTATAAAATTATATAAAACAAGAATGTACTGTGCAAAGGCCCCCAGTGTATTTTATAAACATGTCTCATGGTGTCTGGATTGTTACATACAAAATGCCAGGGGCCAAAAAGAAAAACAATAAAAGCAACAAGACACTAGAAGTATTGTTCAGATAGCTGTGTAACAATTTTAAGTAATTTAATTTTCTGTGTTGAAAGTTAATTACTTACTTTTGAGTAAGACCGATCTAATGTCTTTAGTCAACTAAGTGCTATGATTCATTAAAAGAACCCATGTTACAAATACCTTCATGGCACAGTGCTTTTACTTACAGGGATAAAACTTCTCACCCCAACCAACTTCTGTTCTAAATAGATTTTATAAAGTCCACAGCTTCTGGGGACAAAAGGTTGAAACAAACCTTTGTGGACTGTGTAAGAACATGCCTGGATATGCATCACCTGATGTCAGCCACATACAGCAGATAAATGCAAGGAGATTCACCAGGTAAAAATTTCAACTGCCACAGAAATAAAATGGAGGAAATTGTATAGAAAAGTCAATAATTTGCTATTGATTTGAGGCTGAAACTAAAGCCAACTGTACCTTTTTTAAAAACAAATACTAAGAAAAAAAAGAACAAACAAAAAAAACCCCAACCTGAGAACAGCGAAGTCAGGAAGTGAGTCAGAATTACGTATCAGGATGTAAACATAAATATTGGAAACTTGCATGATGTTGCTGAAAAGACCTCATTAAGTGATCCTCACTGAGTTGAGTACAATTTCTCTGTCGAAAGAAAACCTGTGAAAATTCTTAGGGAAAGCATGGAGGGATTGGAAGGAGAAGAAATAACTCAAGTAAACATACCCTCACCTGTTCATAATCACAGTATCTCCCAAACGCTTTCCTTGCTTTTATAAGTCTCTTTTAAAACCACCAATAACAAAAACATTCCTGCAAAGGGTGTGTGCAACCACTAAATCTATCACAGGTAAGAATAACCCAGAATCAGCCACATAGGTGTAAATTATCCTTCTGTTCTTGAAAGTGGCTGTGAAAATAAGCAGCCAGCACCCCCTTGTCCAATATTTGTTCTTTCTTAGCAATACTTGAGATCAGGGATAGCATAATTACCAGCTCTGAAAACCTAGTATAGGATAAGATCTTCCAGACCTCACTAATAAGAACATCAGCCAAAGTATTCTAGTTCCATAGCACACTTACCTACTGCCCCAAATGACATTTCTGTTGTGTTATCCCATTGCTGGGCATCCACGGATGGCTACAAGAATTTCATTTGATGTTCCAGCCAGGAGCCTAAAATATCTCTGGTACTGACATACCATTTAGATACTGCCAGCATTTTCAAAGCTGCCATTAGGTAATTTACCACTTAATCTTGGAAGAGCTTGAATTTTTATTCTCCAAAATTTGCAAAGCCTGACAGTTTATTAGCTGTTTTGAATCTTGTCTCAAGGTGAGGCCCAGGCTATGGTACACAGAGCAGGGAAGGGAATGCCTTTGTTGCTTGAGGGCCTCAGCCCTTAGGCATGTATAAAACTTGGAACAGAAAGGTGCAGGCCACTGACTTAAGGCATTTGAGTGCTTGCAAAATGGTCTGAAATGGGGTGGTAGGAGAGGAACAGAGTTGCTTTGGGTTGCTGAGGCATTGGTATCCAGCATTTGCAGAAGACTGGCTACTGGGATCTTGACTAGGGAGACACCTCTCTGACGAACTGCTCAGGGAAATGCTTCAGTGCCTCAGTCCCTGTTTTTTCTCTTTCTGATATTTTAGTCTTTACTTATACAGCTACTCTATCTAAATAAATAACAGCTCTGCTTTTCTCTGCCTCACCTAGACAAAGAGGCCACAATGGATGTGTTAAAAAGCACCAGTAACAAACAGTGGAATCACAGAGTATCCCAGGTTGGAAGGGACCAACATGGATCATCGAGTCCAACCCCTGGCTCTGCACAGGACCACCCAAATTTCAAACCCTACGTTTGAGGCCGTTGTCCAGATGCTCCTTGCGCTCGGGCAGCTTGGGGCCATGACCACTGCCCTGGGCAGCCTGTTCCAGTACCTGACTTCCTCTGGTGAAGAAGCTCTTTGTCATCCCAAACCTGACCTCCCCTGATGCAACTCCATGCTGTTCCCTCAGATCCTAAACAACAGAAAGATGTGCAGTTGGCGTAACTGTGTTTGTTACAGCAGAGGAACTAGTTAATGTACTTAAATTATAAGACTGTGTTCAATTAGTTTTGAAAAAAGTCAGAGAAAATCTGAAAGAAATGCTGTCATCTGTCAATTGAAAATAGCAATGCTACCTTTTTAATTTTCTTGTAAGTAGCAGAGGATAGGGACAGGGAAAGTAGAAGATTTAAGATTCATGGCCAAATTCCCCTTTTTGCCAACAAAATAGCAATAACAGTCAGTCTTACAACTTGTTTTGCACAACATACATCTCAAGTTCTAATAAATATGCAATATCTTAGCTGTTAAATCAGTAGAATCAGGCAAGCGCTAACTGCAAGTGATTCCATTCCATTTCATTCTCTTCCAAAAATGTATCACAAAGTTCACAAGTTTATCTTGCTAACGTGAAACTTCGCAGCGCCTCTTTTAACTGACTCCAGCCCTGGAGCTTTGAAGCTTGCTAGGGCTGTGGGGCATAAAGCTGTGCAGATTTCTCAAGGAAATACTGTGTATGTGGTCGGGGGGTGGGGGAGGGCAACATGCAGTGATTATGGGCTCATTGTAGCTTCTTGCAACCATTTCAAATGTCACAGTGACCTGCAGTTATTCGGAAAAGGAAAATCCCAGCTGCAAGTATCTTTAATTTGCAGCTCTCATCTGCTCACTGAAAGAAGCCTGCTGGGACTGGTATGCATCCCTGGTAAAGTTGTGTGATTTATTTATTTATTTATTTATTTCCCCCCAAACATATATTTTTAAATACTCCCTTCATGTGACCTCTCTGATCTCATGGTGATTACATAGGAATTCCAGTTAGGTTTGCCTTTCCCAGCTAATGAGCGCCACTAAAACAATTTTTGTACTTAAGCCCCGGGATGCGTGGAGTGGAAGTAGCGATGAGTCAGCAGCTGGCTGAGGTTGTTTGAATAGCAATACAAACCGTGCCTGCCGCTAGGAGATAGTCGGCAAAGGTCATACCGAGTGCCTAGTATTTAGACTCAATCACCCTGATGATACGAATTCTCTTCAGACTCTCATGCTTCTTAGACCAGTCATCATTCTAGTTGACATTTGGTTGTTGGCATACTAAATACTTGCCACTTGGTGTCTGGATGACAGGGAAGAATGCGGGGCATCGTTTGTACTATCCCTGTCACACTGACAGATGCTTCTCTCTGTCTAGGGGAGTTAGGCACTAAAATTAGTAACTATCAAAACAAGCGTCTGCTGCATCTCATCAACAGAAATACTAAAGGGAAAGGAAGGAGTCATGGTTGCTCTTTCTACAGGAGTTAGGGCTGTAATTCACAAGTAGGGACAGCACGGCTCTGGACAGCATACAAAATCCCTGTCCCCGGTGCACAGCTGAGTTGCATGAGGACAATCAGGAGCTGAGCCACAGCAGCGTACAGCACACAGCTTTAAAGGGTAAGGTCAGCGACAACCTGCAAAAGTTATTACCTACATTCATGGGAAGGAGGGGCTGGGCATTAGGCCAGATACAGGATGCGTGAGACGGTTCCCTGGTGAGGCGCTGCTTCTCACAAACGGTCCTGAAAAGGAAACAGTTTATAAGCTAAAACTCATTTAGAGTTCAGCTCCGTTGCCCGTTGCCCGTGCAACCACAGGAAACAAGCATACCAACCCCACTTGTGAATCACAGCTTTTGGGAACTGAACGTTGGAGAGCAGGAAAAAGAGTCTGTCTTCAGGTACAATTGATCTCTGTAATCCTTTCTGCTGAGATCATTGCCTAAACTCCTTCACTGCTAGAAAAAAAACAAAAACCAGCACAGTAAGAAAGGCAGCTTGGGATGGTTCAACCCTCCTTTATTCAATGGCTCAGTGGTTTTATACTCAGTGTGAATGTTGTAGGCCTACTTTTAATTGTTTCTTCTAGCTGGGAGGATGCAAGGCCGCATTGTTCTAGCTCTCCACTCAAGTGACCTAACTAGAAACAACTGAATTTAAAAAATATAATATAGACAAATGGAGAAAGGCATAAACACCTTTGTGTCCTCTGGTAAGGATACTGGGAGATTCTGCGGCTCTTACTGAGAATGAGTTTGCCACAATCAAAAACGGGCAGGTATTCTACAGAACCAGAGTGACTGGTTCCAGCAGACACAGATTTTAAAGCTCCTTCTGCATCAGAGATGAGTAGGGGTTTAGAATTTCTTTGCAAGAGAAATCCCAGGCATTTGAATTACCCACCAAAGTTCATTTTGCCAGGCTCTGGGACTTGTTTGATCAGAGCAGTTAAATGCCATAAAACTTCATAGAATGGCCTGGGTTGAAAAGGACCACAACGATCATCTGGTTTCAACCCCCTGCTATGTGCAGGGTCGCCACCACTAGACCAGGCTGCCCAGAGCCACATCCAGCCTGGCCTTGAATGCCTCCAGGGACGGGGCATCCACAACCTCCTTGGGCAACCTGTTCCAGTGCATCACCACCCTCTGAGTGAAAAACTTCCTCCTAATATCTAACCTAAACCTCCCCTGTCTCAGTTTAAAACCATTCCCCCTTGTCCTATCACTCTCCACCCCTGTAAAGAGCTGTTCCCCCTCCGGTTTATATGCTCCCTTGAGAGCCTAAAAAGAAAGATTCCTGTAGAGGCATGGCTAAAAACAATAGCGTTGGTGATTTGCAGTTCATCATCACAGGACCAAGTGGAATAGGACCATAGCAGCGTTGGTCCTTGTCGTGCTAGGAGCATAGCTTCTGCGGGAAATGTCCGTATGCTTCTGTATGCTGCGTCAAAGGAGCTTTTTCGGACCTAAAAACAAACGAAACCCAAACCAATTAAAAGAAATTGTCCCGCGGGCCACTCGCCCTTTAGCTGAGCCGGTGCTAGGAGCTGCAATGCCACCTACTGGTGGCCTCGGCCACACGTTTATAACACCAAGAGACTTTTCCTTAACTGTACACTTAGCTGTGCTGGAATTGTATGGGGAACAGGACTAGTAAATATCTTTAATAAGCCATAATGAATCAAACATGCTATGGGAACATCATTTCCACCTGTCTTTTCCATTCATAATTTCACCACGATAAGCTAAAAGGTGAAGATGGTTCTGGCAGGTTATTTGTGGAAGTACAGTGTATTTCTAACCCAGTCACTGCCCTCTAAAGAAATTCAGTTTACAAAAGCAGCCTACGAAGAAACAGCAAAACACTCCCAGCCAAGTGATATTTCTTGATTTTGTAACCTAAATTCAAATGGGCTCACAATTGAATTCCTGGAAGTAACAGAAGCACTGTCAAGTGATCGCTTTGGTCATGATTTCTCTCAAGACCAAAAAAATCCAGAACCACCATTCTTAGATTATGGCAAAGCTGCTTCAGAGTGTTGTGCTAAGTCTGCTATGAACTATAGGGTATGAGAAATGGAACAGAAAATAATGCCTTTTCTTCACACACTTAAAACACTATAGTCAGAAGCCATAAAAATATGTATTGTTTCATTTGGAATGCAAGAATAATGTATAAAAAGTACAGAAGCAGCACACGTTTCTTCTTCCTCCACCCCTATTTGAGAAAAGATAGAAGGAAGAAAGGAAAAAAAATGGTTGCAACGAAATATAACGGATTCCATATTGTTGGTGCTGTGGGTGTGGTAAGAGGCATCACTCAAACACTCTGCTCATACACAGACTTTTTTATTTTACAGAAAGCACTAGGATTTACCACGTAAGTTTAAAAAAGCAGAATTAATGTTATACTCAGTGTCCAGAAATGAAGCAGTTAAGATAAGAGTGAAATACCACCTCCATTACACCCATAGGATTTTAAAATCTTAACGTGCAAGTCTAGGACAAAAGTCATTAATTTACAATGTACTAATATGTGAAGGATGTGAATTTCTTCATTGTATATGCTCACAGTAGGAAATGGCAAGCGTTCAGCCACTGACATACAAATTCAGTACGCGTAAGTGACTTCTGCTTCATTAAGGCAAAAATAGGTAACACCATGACTGTATACAGCTGCAAAAATACTCACAGAAATGATTAGATAAGCAGCCCACCTCTAGCATGAAACTGTTTAATGACATATTTAATAAAGCGGTGTTTTATTGCCAAAGTTACCATAAATTGCAAAAATCTAGCTAGAGTGAGTAATGCCGACATTTTTAAGTGCCTCCCCACCCCAAATCTTTGTTCCTAAACCTCTATCACTCTAAGCCATCCTCTCTCCCTGCACATTTCCAATCTTAATGCAAAAGTGCAGGTGTGCCTGAGCAGCCCCAGAGTCTACAGAGGCAAAAGCTGAAACGCCAAAAATGTATGCAAAGGGTCCCAACAAGAAAAAAGAAAAAACAGGTCCTGAGGGGGGAAAAAAGCAAAAAAAAGCTACAGGTGTCCAGGGATTTGCTCAGTCATCCTTGTCTTTTGCTCCATGTTTAAGGATGCGCGTGAATTCAATGTAGTTGAAATTGCCCTTTTTGTCGATTGGTGCCTCTCTGTAGAGCTCATCTACTTCTTCATCTGTGAACCTGTCTCCCATGGTGGTCAGCAGCTCCCGCAGGTAGTCTTCTTGAATAAACCCTAGAATGCAATGTAAAGAGAAACACAAAACGGAAGTTGTTTCCAGCAGGTCTTCAAAAGCAGTATGGTGAACGTTACGACAGCCCCACAGACAGACATGCAGTTATCTCACACAGCACATAAAATGTGCAGTTCTTTAAATACAACGGAGAGGGGGAGAAGTTTGATGCATTTTGTATGTTTTTTTTTTTTTTTTTTTTTTTTTTTTTTTTTTAAGACGGCCTGATATTCTATGGTCTATTTCCATTCATTAATTTTAAGCAGCTCAAAGTGGTCTGGCTAGACTTTGGTGACACCTCCAGGTGGGGAGAACCATCACCACCACCATTGTCCAGTTGTCCCTGTAGAAAGACAAGATCCTAAAGTAGGAATACAGTCATCGCTAATTCATTATACAAGCTCTTCTTTTAATTGAATTATATTTTTTCTTGATGGACTTAGATTTGTGCATCCTTTATTAACTGGTTTCCTGTGGGGACCAAATAACCACTGGTTGGCTCTTCAGTGATCATTATGGTCCTTTTCAACCCAGGCCATTCTATCATTCTATGATACTGTCACTGGAGGTGACTTGTGTGGATACAGCAAGCTGCAGGCAAGGGTCCAGGGAAGGAGTTAATAACAGAATAGACTTTAAGGCAGGTCTGAGCAAATTAACCTAGGAAGGAGGAAGAATGATAACCATGGAGAGGTAGGAGCAGAAATGAGACCTCCCATGCCTTGTCAAATCAGTAAAAGAACAGAAGAATATTCCAAGAAAAAGTAAACTAGGCAGAACTGTTGGAAATCGTTAGTAGACACCAACAAGGACTTACGTAGAATCAGTTAGAATGTGATAAAAATAAGTTCTGCTTTGGAAACAGAGTTGTATAACTTAAGCAAACAAAGTTCATTAGAGAGCAAACCAAATAGGGAGTCAGGGAATCAAAAGGCAGTCAGTGAGCATGATAAATTGCCATGAGGTTGGCCTGTGCTGTGGGGAAGCAGCACAGGAAAAAAACAACATAAACGCACGTTACAACATATGTTAAATATGTTAAAACAGCATCATATCCTAGTGTAGGTAGACCAGCCCTTGATTAATGACTCCGAATGAAGGAGGCTAACAACGATGTTCTCCTTTAAAACTGGGAGGAAAACGTTCAATTTGTGGGTCAGATTTTGCAGTTGTCTCTTTGCAGGTGTGAGTAAAGAAGGGGGAAAAAACCAACAACAAAAAAGCTAAAGGCATTAGTCTTTTTACTTCAACAGTGCGACAGAGACCAAACAGTGATGAGAGATGACATAAGGATTAGTATACAAAGAATGCAAGGCCTTTGGTGCCGCAAGTTTAGCCTCGAGGACTTAATTGCTTTTGTCTGAGTAGGTGCGGTGTTAAAACACAGCACTGGGCTGCCAGAGGAGGCATACACTGAAAGTTTTAGCAGCACAGAATCATAAAGTAAATAGTTTTCCCACTCCCCCTAAAACGAGCTCTCACACAGTTTCAATGTAGACAGGGAGTAATCAATTAATGAAGCAAAATGTAAGATTTAGCCTTTGGCAGACAGCACAAAACAGATGACAAAGCGGGATCAAAGAGCAGAAAAAAAGTTATACTAAATGAAGACAGATATAAGCCTTTATGCTAATGTCATGGTACTACTGTTTTATGGGACAGTAATGCTGAAGTCATATCAACAACAACATTGACAATATAGGAAAAGTAAGTAAAACCAAGTCCAGCTCCTTCATCCTCACCAAGAGGGTCTGATTTGTATTATTCTGCCTGAGAAGAACTGCACTGATGCAGAATAGGAAATCAGGCGCATAACACAGACACATGGAGATGATTAAAACTGAAAGAAGGAAAAATAAAAAGAAAATAAAAGCACAAGGGTTCAACGTAGCTGGAAGAGCTAAATCTGAGGATAAAATGAATAAGGGGCAAAAATAAAACGTAATGTAGAACGTGTCATTTTGAAGACTGCATCTTTATTACTGTTAATCAAAATCAATAGAACAGCTTAAATATTTAACATGTTTCCCGGTGGAAATTTGAGGATGGCACAAGGCAGAAAAAATACTGTGGAATCATTATCTTCAAATTATCCTAGGACTAGACTAAGAGGTTTATCTTTGAGTTTAAAGATGATAAAAATCAATCTTATCAGCACATGGGGGCCTGACCTAATAACGTACTATCTACGGAGGCACAGAAGGTGACTGTTCAAAAGAACTGGTAGCACTGTCATTTTCTTTACATCCTAATTCACAGGCTCATGTTTTGGTGCACACAAAAAAAGCCTTGTAGCACAGTGAGTCAGACTACCTGTGGAGAGAAAATAACCGACTAACAAAACTTCCTTCTCCAGGAGATGGTAAAGAGATTTCCCTTGAGAGGGAGGAAGTCAATTAACATTTGAAAAGGCCTTACCAACAGAAAGCCTGTTTACCTACATCCCAACAGGAAGGGAAAGCACTTTGAAAAGGCAAAAGGTGCTAAAAATACACAGACAGAAAACAGCTGCTCGAAATGGACTAACGTCCTTTGAAAGGTCCAGAACACACATCCACAAATTAGATGGCAGCACTGTGGTAGAACACTGTGAGAAAAGTTATAGGTGCAGTGATATCTGTAGTGCAGAGGCTATGTGATTTCTGTGTGCACTGGTAGGGCAGGTTCACAACATGTTGAAGCCCTGATATTGCGTTTCCACAGAATAACCTTAGGATTAATCTCTGGTTGCTTCACAGTTCACCAGAATCTTTTCCTGTCTTAATAAATAAATAAAAGCATAAACTCTAATTTCATGATTACAGACACAACCTTGAATGCTTGATACAGTAAAAGTGAACTCTGCATTTCATTCTTCCCCCTCCCTTGTTATGCCAGCCTATTCAATGTCATTTCTGTCTTCTAGACCCCACCCTGATTATATCTGTAAATCACTAAGACTACAGTCCTTCCTGCTACCTTAAAACAACTGAGCTGGGTGTGAGGGCATGACACAGGCTATTTGTCATCACAGCCTAAGACACACTAGGCAAGGTGAAGGGCCAGAAGAAAAGGTTTGCATACTCTGGATCACCTATCTTCAAATATTAAATACATCAAATATTCATATATATCTCAAACCTACCGCAGAGGAAGGACAAACTCAGTGGCATTTTAGGTTTCACATCTACTACCTTTTAAATGCCACAGAAAAGTCACACATGACCAATATAAATACCCCAAAGCAGTTGAGTTCACCCACATACCTGTTGCTTCTTCATCAAAGCAAGCAAAAGCATTCCTGATGACATCTTCCGGATCAGTGCCATTGAGCTTCTCACCAAACATTGTGAGGAACATCGTGAAGTTGATGGGGCCTGGAGCCTCTTTCATCATGGCATCCAGGTATTCATCCGTTGGGTTCTTTCCTACTAATAAAATGATTCCTGGTTTAGCTTTCAAACTAAGATAAATAAATAAAAATCACCTGAATTGTGTTATACAAACTGGGTCACCTCTCATAAGCTATCCCAAACTCAGCCTTTTAATTACAATAGCACAAATACGTTTGGCAGCTGTAAACAGAAGAGGGACGTTACCGAGGGAGGCAAGCATGTCGTGCAAGTCCTCCTTGTCAATGAAGCCATCCCTGTTCTGATCAATCATGTTGAAGGCCTCCTTGAATTCCTGAATCTGGGACTGATCAAACATGGCAAATACATTGGACGTGGCGCGCTGAGGGCGCTTCTTGGTGGTCTTCGTCTTTGCTTTTTTGCTAGACATGTTGATTTTTGGATACTAAGAGAAAAGTAAATAGAATAATGTCAGAGTTAGGACTTGAGAAAAACGTACTAAGTTTTAAGCTTTAACGTTAACGCTCAGAGTCAGAAAGCACCTCTACCACCCTTCCGCTTCCTCCCATCAGAACGTATTTCCTTAACAAAGAAGGGCAAAAGAGAAGCAGGAAATAGGACAGGACAGACCAAAACAAAGAAAAAAAAAGTCACTAAGAAATGAAGTTGCACCTACCTTTCACTCTGAGAAGGAACAGCTTTTGTCTGGGTACCCTTCTTAATAGATCTATCTACAAGAATGGAACTCCGGTCTCAAGCCTAAACGAGAAAAGTGAGGTTCTGAAAGCTGTTGCTGAGCTCATTAAATAACTGTATGGATATGTGCAATAGTTGAGAGCAGGGGAAGGAGAACTCGAGCTCCGTTCACCTGAGCAAAGTCTGAGATGCCAACGCGTGGCACCTGACAGCAGTAAGCAGTTACTGTTTTGTATAACAGCGGGTCTTTGCCTTGCTTTCTATTATTAAAAAAAAACAACAACAACCCGTGACGTTAGGAAAATGGTGCAGGCTGCTCTGCAGACAGCAGTAGTTGCGACGTCCCCGCTCCCCGCCACCTCACACCGCAGCTGCCCCAGCGGCCGCCCCCCATCCCCAGCCTCACCCCAGCGGCTGCCGCGGCGCCTCCGAGTGACGGCGAGCGGAGGAAGCGGCAGCAGCTCCGGCGCTTCCTGGAGAAACCATCGCCCTCCCGGCGGTGGGTGGAGGCGGGCGGCGGGCCGGGCGGCCAGGGGAGGGGCTGTGGGGCCGCCAGGGGAGAGCGCGGAGCAGCAGAGTTGCCAGAGCGATCGCAGGCACCAGGAGTGCCGCCTCGGGGCGGCCCCACAGCCTCCCGTTCCCCCCCCCGGGAGCGGCGCGGTGGTGCAGCCGGGGCGGAGCGCCGCGTTCTGGGTCGGGGGCGGCCGGGGCAGGAGGTGGCTGCGCGGGCCCGTCGTGCCTGCATGCTGATGTGCCAGCTCACCCTGAGAGGGGCTTCAAACATTCACCTCTAGCCCCTGGTTCAGGCGCTCCTCTGGTTTTGAAATCTTCCTAAGCACAGTGCTTATGCACATTCATGGAGTCGCTCGGACTCCATAACACCGTTGTTTTAAGACATAAAAGACTGTGAAATATTGTCAGTTTGGAGAGCTGTGCTGTCAGCTTGCCACTACTTTATCCCTCTTCCTACTGTTGTCAGTTTTGCCGGTATACAATCAGTGTCTGAGTAAATGGTAAGGAAAAAGGAAAAGGGAGGAAAAAAAGATGAACAGGTTTCTCTGGAGTTTCCAATTGCACTTAATGTTGACGGGTTAAGTTTGGGCACGGTACACATTGAAGTTAATGCCTAAAGGGAGCTATGAGAAGGAAGGGGACACGCTCTTTACCAGGGTCTGTTGTGAGAGGACAAGGGGAAATGGTTTCCAACTAAAATAGGGGAAGTTTGGATTGGATATAAGGAAGAAGTTTTTAACAGTAAGGGTGGTGAGACAGTGCAACAGGTTGCCCAGAAAGGTGGTGGATGCCCCATCCCTGGAGACGTTCAAGATCAAGCTGGATGGGGCTCTGAGCAACCTGATGTAGCTGTAGGTGTCCCTGTTCATTGCAGGGCAGTTGGACTAGATGGCCTTTAAGGGTCCCTTCCAACTCAAATAATTCTATGATTCTGTAATACATCCTCTGGAAGCTATGGTTCCAGATTTGGAGGAAGAGACATTAATTGCTGGAAGGCCCAAATTTCTTCCTGCTTCACAGAAGAACTATGTCATGAGGCCTGAGAAGTTACCTAATTAATTACTAAGACTACTTCCCTGACAAATTCTAACATCCTTTTTCCAAAACTAGCTTGAAGATGCAATGGTACTCAACTTTGTTGAATCAAGAGCATGCTTGTGGAAAAAATGCCCTCTGCTCACCAGGTATGGCTCATAGTTTCATGGTAATTATATGCAAAGTGTAAGTAGGCAGAAAAGAGGTAGAGACACCGAGACAATACCAGAGTTATTAAAATAATCCTTGATAATCTTGAACAACTGAACTGTGTGTTGAAATTTAATTATGAAAATAGTTATTTCGTATCTTAATCTAAAATCCTGCCATCAGTTATGTTAAATTGAACCAGTGTTGCAAATGTACTGCTCTGTATTGGATTTTTTGTTCTATTAAAAAGGCGTTACGTGAAACCTGTCAACCTGTACGTTGTTCCCAGTGTTTAACTTTCAAAGATGTGAGAACAGATAAGATAATATTACTCACTTAGTATGAGATCAGCGTAGTGATTAAACTGGCTGCCTCTCGCTCTCCCAAAGCTTTTGTTCTCCAGTTTATGGTATCCTAATGAAACAAGGATCACTGTATGCTGTGACGGCATGCGCTGGGCTGTTGCTGGAGCAGCAAGTCAGAGTGGCTGTGATGTCTCCACCTGCTGCCTTACAGGCTGTTTTTGGAGTGCATGGCTCAGCCAGGGGCATTTTTCTGAGTATGAATCATCAGAATCACAGAATATCCCAGATTGGAAGGGGACCACAAGGACCATGGAGTCCAACCCCTGGCTCCACCCAGGACCACCTAAAATTCAAACCCTGTGTCTGAGAGTGGTGTCCAAACACTCCTTGAACTCCGGCACTCAGGGCCCTGGGCAGCCCCTTCCACGCCCACCGCCCTCTGGTGCAACACCTGTCCCTAACCCCCAGCTGCCCCTCCCCTGACACAGCTCCATGCCGTTCCCTCGGGCCCTGTCGCTATCACAGACAGCAGAGCTCAGCGCTGCCCCTCTGCTCCCTGTGAGGAGCTGCAGCCGCCATGAGGTCCTCCCCTCAGGTTTGAGGTAGCAGGGCTGGTAATGGGAGGATGGCGGTGTAGCCGAGCGCGGCCCCAAGAAGCAGTGCCACCTAGCGACGAGCTGTGCTTTTCAAACAGCGCGCGTCTGTGGGCTGCAGAGGAAGTGTTTATGCCGCCTGCTCCAAAAACGTATGCCAGCAGCTTGCTTAGTTCTCAGTGCCGCATAATTTCCCGGAGAAGCATGTAGAAGAGGAATTAATTAACCCTTTCTTAAAACTTCATTTTTTTTTTAATGCTCCTTCGATTTTCTTCTAACTCTTTTGTTTAACGAAGGAGAATCAATCAGGATTATTTGGTGCTGCTTCTTAAATCTACTGAATGTTACAGTAACAGCTGTACTGGCTCACTGTAGAAGCTTCAGTCTTCCTTAGAACCATAAAATCATAAAATCATTAAGGTTGGAAAAGACCTCTAAGATCATCTAGTCCAACCATCAGCCCATCGGCACCATGCCCACTAATCACGTCCTCCAGTGCATTAACTGTAAAGAGCTGCAGGGTCTGGCTGTGGATAGCAGGGAGTAAAGTTTTGGACATCCTTTGGTGAGCTCCCATGCTTACAAGATGCGTATGCTCTACCTGCTCCATGGAGGCAGTTGCACCGAGTTAGTGGGAGCCAGGGAACCTGTCTACTTGTTTACAGTAATGGTGATAAACTTGCCTGCTGCAAGGATATACTGGGACCTGCAGTCAGCCATAAGCAGAGCAAGCTTGTTAGGATTGCTCAGGCTGGAATTTTGTTTGACATTCAGGCTTTGCTGCCTCCTGAGAGGGTGAAAACCATGAAGCTGAAGTTAAATGAGATTGTCTGAGTCCCAACCTGATATTTTTGGCAAGTCAAAACTGTCCTTCAGAGAGGGGAGGGGAAAGCCCTGCAGCTGTGTGCTCTTCTGCTTCTTCCTATATCGAAGTGGAGCACCACTGGGATGTATTTACTATTTCCTTGAATGCCTTCAATAAACGACAGACATTGCGAGGTCTCCCCACTAGGTCTCTGGAAAGACTTTTGTCTTTTTATTATTATTGTTGTTGTTGTTGTTTCTTTTGTTTTCTGTTCTAACCATCACCCCATGCCTCTTTTTTTTTTTTTTTTTCCCCTCTGAAAATTGGAATTATCAGTTCATTTGTTCGTTTTGGTTCTGTTTTTAAAATTCCTTTCTCTATGCTCTTTGGAGGGGAGAGAGCAGGGTTTTTTTTTAGCCTATGTTCAGGGGAGGGCCAGAAGCAATGCTCATATGTGGATATTTAGCAAAGAACTGAGGAAATATATGATATCCTCCCTGAACCCTTTCCCAACCTCTGCTATCTTTGGCTCATGGAGAGGTAAGACACTCTGAGCCAGATGTGCTCTTCAGTAACCCTTGATGATCTATGTAATGAGCCTGCCTAGTACGTAATCCTTGAATTGATATAAATTTAGCATCCACAATATGCTTTGTGAGTGTTTTGGGATTCTGTTGCAAAATTACGCCTTTTTATGTGAAATGAAAAGAATAAACACAAATTTTGATCTAAGGCAGATTTAGGTCAAAACAGTCATTTAACAAATGCATTTTGACTAGGTTCCTTCACCTGGTATTTTGGCTCATCTCTCTCCCTTTCTGTCCTTTCCCTGATTCCAGCTGGTATCTTGTCTATGTAAAGCTGTCCTAAGTGCAATGCTGTACTGGTCAGAGTGACGGTAATTCTTCTCATGGTAGTCAGAGTGTCCCAGAATTGTTCTGAAATTTCTCCAAAAATAGACCCTGTGCTCTGATCCAAAGGGAAAACATTTGAGACATTTTAAATGAAGGAAGGGAATCTGAATGCATGACTTTCCTTGGATCTCTCAGGGAGCTTCACAGCAAGGCTTCTAGCCAATTTCTAGATATTTATTCCCTGTTTTCAGAGACCTCATGAATAAAAATGGTGCGTGACTGCTTTCCCAGGTGTTCCCTGCATCACTGCAGATTCTGGTGCAGGAAAAATAAAGGCTCTCAGAGAATGTGCTGTAGCCTGTAGGAGAAACAAACAAATAAATAAATAAATGTATTGTTTCTTCTTAATGTAAGTGAGATATAGCTCTGTTTTGATTTTCTGGTAACTTCCAGTGAACCCAACTTAGGAGAAGGTGAGAATGGAAACTGTGGAGAGCATCATATGACAGTGTTATACCAAGGTGAAGGACAAAGCAGAGAAATGTAATGGAACATACATAAAATGCAGTCAATCTTTGTTAAGAGTTGTAAAACAGGAAAAAAAAAGTTAAGACTGCAGTCGTATCACTGTATGAGTGAGGACTGAAGTGTAGCTGACAGAATGTGGAGGGACTGAACTCAGCAGAACTGAATGTGTTACCAGTTTTACATTCACAAGTCCAAAGTCCTTTATATATAAGCAATATGAAAAAAAAAAAAAAAAAGAAGTTGAAAATACAACTTGGGCTGTGATGCCTGCTATATGATTGTCCCTTCTTACCTGTTCTCTATGATAAAGAATTCTCTGTATTGCTTTTCCTTCTGAACGTCCCTTGTTTTTTAATCCAAGCTGGCAAGATGCAATCATTTAGCCAATACTTGTGCTCCCCCTACACCTTTTTGCACTTGTTTTCAATAGAAGCATTGCCAGACACCACGATTCCACAATGTTTGTACATGAAATGCAAAAATAAACAAGTGTTGTTAAGGTATTAGTAGGAAGAGATTGACACCTCCAGTCTTTCAGACATGTGTAATGGCTTCTGCTAAACCAAAGCACATGCCTATGTGGCTTCTCATGTTAAATCAGCGCGTGTCTGTTTGACAAACTGCATGTACAAATAAGGAAGAAAATGAAATTTGTTCATTGCTTGGCCAGAGGCCTAGAATGGTATTTTAAAACACCCAGAAAACAAGAAGGAGCACATTTAGTCGGCTGTTTGCCATAAAAAGTAAATTGTTATCAGTTTTCTTATTAGCTGATGCTTATAAAGCTTTGTTGGCTGGTGTTCTAATTTCAAAGTCAACATGCTTCTTGTGGGCTGATAACGTGTTGACAATGTAAGACCTGTTGCTTTAGAGATGATTAGTTCACAACTAAGGAAAAGGAATTTCACAGAGGGAAAAAAAATATCATATATACCTGTTAGATACAATGCAAAGTCAAGGCTCAAGTTACTCTTGTCTGATGCCAGCTCTATTTTAGCAAATACTAAGACCACGCTTGCCATCCTCATTTTACACCCACTCACTTGCCAGCGTTAGACAAAGGCTGTAACTTACTGTAACTCCCAAAGAGAGAAATCTGCAACTTTCACAAGCCAAAAAAAACACCAGCAAAAAAAAAAAAAAAAAAAAAAAAAAGAAGTAGTTCAATATTTAGTGAGGTTGCACACATTGATACCTTAAAATAGTCAAACAAGGAACTTACAAATTAAAGATTAAATAAGTTTTGCAAAAGTAAGCAGAGAAGCTGACAAGAATGCTAAAAGGAATGCTGCAGCCACATACTGTCTGCTTCCTGAGGCGTCCATATTCAAGTTAGACTTCATCTGCCTCATCTTATAGTATTTGTAACTGCCCTTCAGGCTTGATCAAAGGATCAGCGCTGATTTACAAAGGAAACGAATCACCACCATATGGTAAAGGAGACTGTGTAGCCAGCTGTTGGGATTTTCCAGGAGGCATTTTGATTTCCTATCCTGCTGTGAATCACAGGCTTCCAAGGAGCATGTGAACATCTTCTGCTAGAGCTACTAGGATAAAAGAGTATCCGAAGTTGGAAGGGGCCCACACTGACTGTGGAGTCTAACTTCTGGTTCACAAAGGAGCAGTCAGAATTCAAACCCTATTTCTGAGAGTATTCTCCACACACGCCTTGAACTCGGGTAGCTAGAGGCTGTGACTACAGCCCTGGGCAGCCACTGCCCTCTGGTGCAGTCCCTAACCTCCAGCTGCCCCTCCCCTGACACAGCTCCATGCCGTTTCCTCGGGCCCTGTCGCTGTCACAGAGAGCAGAACTCAGCGCTGCCCCTCCGCTCCCTGTGAGGAGCTGCAGCCGCTATGAGGCCTCCCCTCAGCTCCTCTGCTCTGTGCTGAGCACACTCTGGGACCGTAGCTGCTCCATGTAGATGTTTCCCTTCTAGACCCTTTTCGTAGTCCTCCTTTGTGCACTTCCTAACAGTTTTATGTCCGTCTCATGTTGTGGCACCCAAAGCTGCACACGTGCTCGAGGTGAGGCCGCACAGCACAGAGTACAGCAGGTCAATCCCTTCCCTCTCTCAGCTGGCATTGCTGGGGCTGATGCACCTCTTTCAGCCCTTTTGGCTTCTGGGGCACACTGCTGACTCTTGTTCAACTTCTTATCAGCCAGAATCCCCAGATCCCTTTCTGCTGGGCTGCTCTCTAGTCTCTCATCCCCCAGTCTGTATATATATCCAGGGTTGCCCCATCCCACATACAGAATCCAGCACTTGCTCTTGTTGAACTTCATGTAGTTGGCAATTGCCCAGCCCTCCCATTTGTCGAGATCTCTCTGCAAGGCCTCTCCAGCCTCAAGGGGTCTACAGCTCTTAATTTAGTGTTGTCTGCAAACTTAGTGTGCATTCAAATCCTGCATCCAGATCATTGATGAAAACACTAAAGAGAACTGGCTCTAGAATTTACAGTAGCAATTATTTTTTTTACAAGGTTTAGCACAGGGATTCCCAAAGGATGTGCTGCCCCAGCAGGATGTGTTCTTTGTCTGCCCTCAGCAACTGAGCTTGCTCCTAGCAGAACTAAGGGGTCCCAGGGAGCTGGGAACTCGTACAGGCCTGTGAACTAGAGAAGAAAACAGGAAGATAGCCATGTGCTGCTACTTCTAGTCTTCACAACAAGAAGTTTTCTAATCTAATATCAGAAGTCAGGAAAACAGTGATTTCTATTTGAATCAGTAAATATGAGCCATGTGGAATTTTTTTTTTCCCCCAGTATTCCTTTTCACCTTTGTCATAACTTATTTTTTAAGCTGCATTTGAAACATTTACTGGTTTCTCTTTGCCTCTGAACTGGCACCTGTAATCCTGTTCCTGAGTTCACGCCGTTTGCTACCATCATGCTGAATCATTTCTCTCGAGTAGGAGGATATCCAAAAACGACAGCAGAGTTTGAAAAATTAAGTGAGCACACCAAAATAGGAGCATGGGAACACAAGCCATACCAATGGCAGATTAACTGCTGCTATCTAAAATGTCCTTGCCTCTGCTTTCATTGTTACTCACACGTTATTTGGACTTAGGTCTGTCTTAATACCTTCAGTGTAGTAAGAGCTATTAATTGCCTTCTGAAACTCCCCAGGAATGTATCAGATAATACATCAGTAACATTACTGACAAGAAAAGGCCGTGGACATGAGAAACATTTTACAAGATTTCAAGTATTTTCCAGTTTTCAGAACAAATGCAATGATTAGGATACTAAAGCTTAGTATCACTAAAGGCCTTTTCCAGGACGGTGCCCATTTCATTCCTTAACATACTCCAGTGATCCTAGAAACGAGAATGCAATCTAAAGATAGTTCTTAGATCAGTAGCGAAACAGATCCTTACCTCCCTGTGTAAGTATACTACCTCTGTGACATCAGTCTGTTGCTAAGCTAGTCTTTTCAGCTGACTTAGTTTTGTGAATGCTTGTTATGTGATGACTGTGCTAATACATGCCTTACTTGCTTAGAAGCATAATAAAAGAACAGAAACAAGCTTTTCCTGAGCAGTCAAAATGCTGCATATTACAAGTATCTTAGCAACAGAGAGGAGGAAAAGCAAGCACAGGCAGCACTTCATGCAGAGTCCTTTTTGGTTTTTCCTCATGCAGCTATCACTCTTAACTTCCGTTTGACCCCTGTGGATATAGCCTTAGAGCAGTGTAAACAGATCATGCAAGAAATCACTGCTTTTCAATTGTGCTTCACAGGGTACCATATATTAGATTTGAGACTATTAATTCTGTGCATCAGCCTAAGAAAATAATTTTTCATCATAAGCTTAGTCTGGCATAGAGGTTGGAAACCCATTATTTATGAGCCACAATGGAGAAACGATTAGATTCCAAGATTTTGACTGCAAAATGTTAAGTTTAAGTCATCAGAATCTTAAGCTGCTTCAACAACCAAAGTTATTTTTATTTTTGGAAGCGGATTATTGATGACACATCCCTCCAGCCCTAGGCATGCAACCTCAGCTGTCTCAACATTCCTTGCTGCCTAGCTACAAAATGCATCTGATGCTCTTATATGGTCTCTTGGCTGGATTTGTTCATGGCCTTCCAGTGGTTAAGAATTTTGAACCCAGTTGCAAGTTGACTGGTCTCCTGTAATACAACAAGGATTGTAGGGAAATGTGGCTTTGGATGGTCAGTACTTGAACATGCTCAAGGCCAGGCTGGATGTGGCTCTGGGCAGCCTGGTCTAGTGGTTGGCGACCCTGCACATAGCAGGGGGGTTGAAACTAGATGATCATTGTGGTCCTTTTCAACCCAGGCCATTCTATGATTCTATGAGTATCCTCACAATACATTTTCCTGTGGCCATCCCAATCAGAGAAACTGGCCATCAGCACAACACCCACACACTGCAACAAGGAACAAAGCAGCTACACTCTCCTGTTTGCTTGGCTCTTGAGAAATTAATAGTAGCAGACTTTAGGTTAATAACTTCCTCTCAAGGGGAATACAAGGTTCCCTTTTACATAGGTTTTATTTAGAATCTTAAAATTGCTATTTCAAAACTTATTTCCAGCAGGAAAAATCCAGGTGGTTTGTTTGCTGATTACTGAGCCCAGCATACCAACACCTAAAATTTACTAAGATGATGAGATCAGGAAAATAATGGCTCAGAGGCTCGCTCTTTCTAACAGAGGAGGAGAAAACAGATCTTCCAAATCTTAAGCCATTTGGCCAGAGGGAAAAAAAAAAAAAAAAAAAAC
>JACDJE010000023.1:2366055-2553499 GCA_016647715.1 Pavo muticus | reverse complement strand
AGGGAAAAAAAAAAAAAAAAAAAAAAACCACCAACAAAATGAAGGTCAATCCTTAATGCAGGCTGCTTGTACGTACGTACAATATTGAATGACAAGATTGGTCTCAAGTGACAGCCTAACTGCTCCTCAGTTTAACATTACATGGCAACATTTCAACAATACAATGTTTCCTTTGTCTCAACACTTCCTCTGTGACTAGAGCATCCTACCAGAAAATTTTGACACAAAACTGCCTTCTGAAAAAAGAAAACTGAAAATAAATCAGCTGTTGGTAGACTCATTCAGGCATTCCATGGAGAAACGCGATAACAACCATACTCAAGAGGGAGGTGATGATAGTTTAAAAACAATCTTTTGAGGAAAAGAGCAGCTGTGGCAGTCTAAGGTAGTATAGTGAAGCACATGGTCTGGGTAGGAGGAAGAAACAAACAGAGGCAAAGTGACAGGTAGCAGATAAAAGTAGGAAAGCAGTAGTTAAAAACTGATTATAATTAAGCAGAGAAGTGGAAGAAACCACCCAGGAACGAACATCGAAGTATTCTTACTGAGTGTACTTTGTAATACTAACTTATTTAGGAAGTTAGAGCATTTTCAAGAATTGCCACCATCCCAAAACAAAACCATAACAGAAGGCAAGCCTTCCACACCACGCAGGAAACTGGACAAACATTTGCACCCTGGGGCATTTCACGCTGGCCCAGCCTTTACAAACCCCTAAGCTAAAGTTCCTATTCTTTTGGGTCATTTAAGTAATGTGCAACAGCTCAGGGAATAGTTTCTTTGATAAGAGATCTTAACTTTGATTGGTAAATATGTTGGCAAGACAAACTGCCCTTCCACCTTTTAGCTTAAAGGTGCCAAGAAAGTGAGACAAATGAAAGGATGTGGTCATTCAGAGACCTGAGAGAATGAACTCTGTATTCTCAGTATTGAAGTCAGCTGTTCCTTTTTGAATGAATCTTGCTTGCCTGAAAGCCGTTTTATCGGTATCAGTGTAAATGAAGAAAATTTACAATCATTTAAGAAGTGAAAGGGCTTTATCGTGGATATGGTTTTGCCAAGTTAATTCTCAGCACTACTTTGCTGTCATTCTCAAAGGCATTCATCTGCAGAACCATAAGGCTTTATGTAGGTTTTCTGGACGAGCATTGCTGTTACTGCTGCCAGCACAGGCACTGGCTCAAAGATTTCCTAGGAATCCTAAGGAGTAGGATCCTTAGGAATCCCAAGTGCTCTCTGCTGGCTATTAGGTAATTGTAACAGTCTTCCCTCATCACATCTTTGGCTAACTACTCACATCAGTCAGATTTCACTATAAAAACCTGAGATAACATTTGAACAGGTGAATTTTCAAATATCAGCATATATTGCTGGACACATTTCGTAACTATGCAACAGAGAGCAAAGCACCATAAGCATCAGGTTTTCCAACTTGATTTGCAACTGCAAATAAAATATGATTATACATTTGTAAATGTATAATAGAAATTTTTCTCTTGACAAAAGAATGAGGTATCTTTTTTTATCTATATAGCAATCTTTATTTCAAAATGCCATTTATTACAAAAAATGTAAAAATCCAGCTAAACCAGAAACATTGAGATTATTTTCCTGGACTTCAAAGTTCACTTATCTTTGTCCCTATCTCCTTCTCCTTACAATATTTTCCCCGCTTCCAGTCTGATTACACAGGTGCAGTTGTGCCTAAATGGCCCGGAATAGATAAATACATTAAGAAAGGCAAAAGTTGTAAAGCTAAATGCATGCAACAAGTTCTACCACGAGAACTCCCTCAAAAATAAACATAAGTGTAAAGTAGAGAAAATATGCAGGTGTCCAGAGATTTGCTCAGTCATCCTTGTCTTTTGCTCCATGTTTAAGGATGCGCGTGAATTCAATGTAGTTGAAATTGCCCTTTTTGTCGATTGGTGCCTCTCTGTAGAGCTCATCTACTTCTTCATCTGTGAACCTGTCTCCCATCGTGGTCAGCAGCTCCCGCAGGTAGTCTTCTTGAATAAACCCTAGAATGTGACATAAGGGGAAACAAGAACAAGTTTTGACATTTATCTCCTAAGAGTTGGATGATAATTTCTTTTCAATTCTTTGTTTCTATAAAAAAAGCCAAAACAAACCAACCTAATCTTTGTTGCCACATGAAAACAAAGCCATTAAAGCCTATTACTGTAACTGCCAAATAATTAAAGCATTCAATCAAGTCAGGCCTTTTACTTAATTTGCATGGTCTCTCTACTTCAAGTACAGGTCATTTTATGACTTGCTGATGTTGTTACAAAGAACCGACAAGTTTGTTGGTGCTCACGTTGGACCTTCTTCCCAGTAAGAGGGCTAAACTCCCCGTAGTACCGACAGCATTGTAACAGCTGTATATTTTGTGCAATGGAGGATTTGTCTTGAACATTCCTAGTGAAAAATCACTCAAAAAAGGATGGAACGAGACAGCCAGTGTTCAACAAGTGCAGAAAACACAGAGAAGTTTGAAACATTTCAAATTGATTTTAAGTCATTGGACAAACTCGCATCACCAGACAGGTTACAAAGAACACAACTTTGGCACTGTTTATTAAACAAGCAGCCTCATATAGGCTGAGATTCCATTCTTTTACCAGTATTCCAATTACCAGCTGTCTCTTGAATTAATTTTCTTCTCCATTAAGTGCAAGTGAACAGAGAGAATACGGATACATGTTGTTAACAGAGAACAAGGTTTTCATAAAAGCTTCCCGGCTTTGAAAACAAGGATGAGTCCCCTAACAAAAGCTGCTGCTAAACTGAAGGTAAAGTCTGAAAATTAAGACCATAGTTTCCAACTAACATTTTCTCCATCCTGAACAACAAATCTGAAGAAGCAGAAGTTTGGGATTTTAAGTGTTACAGTGCTTAAAAAGGCAATTTCAGCTGCTGAGGAAACACAGCCTAATTTTTAGCTTGCAGAAATCAGAAATTTCATAGTAAAAATTGATCACTGCTTCTATGAACACAAGCATTTATCACTACACTCTTATTTCACCCACATACCTGTTGCTTCTTCGTCAAAGCAAGCAAAAGCATTCCTGATGACATCTTCCGGATCAGTGCCATTGAGCTTCTCACCAAACATTGTGAGGAACATCGTGAAGTTGATGGGGCCTGGAGCCTCGTTCATCATGGCATCCAGGTATTCATCCGTTGGGTTCTTTCCTACAAATAAAAAGATTCCTGGCTTAGCTTTCAAACTAAGATAAATAAATAAAAATCACCTGAATAGTGTAATACAAACTGGGTCACCTCTCATAAGCTATCCCAAACTCAGCCTTTTAATTACAATAGCACAAATACGTTTGGCAGCTGTAAACAGAAGAGGGACTTTACCGAGGGAGGCAAGCATGTCGTGCAAGTCCTCCTTGTCAATGAAGCCATCCCTGTTCTGATCAATCATGTTGAAGGCCTCCTTGAATTCCTGAATCTGGGACTGATCAAACATGGCAAATACATTGGACGTGGCGCGCTGAGGGCGCTTCTTGGTGGTCTTCGTCTTTGCCCTTTTGCTAGACATGTTGGCTGTTGGCTCTAGGGAGAAAACACAACCAAAATTTGGACTTAATAAATCACACCAAAAGATCTTAGGGAGAGAGATGAATACAGGAAAATTGAAATCCACATTGTAGTAAAATAACAAGAAACACAACTGTCTCCTGCTATATTTCAGGACTTGGAGAGATAATACTTCAAATCAACAGCATGCTACATTTTAAATAAAGCAAGTCATAGTTCCTGAAATCAAGCTCACCTAGTGCTTCTATTTCTGATTCACTACCCCATCTGCCTCATATACAAATTAAGATGACCTATTTAGCAGGCTAGGAGGCATCACTGACCTACAATGAAAAAGGACATGGGGGTCTGCTACCCTCAACATAGTATTTGGCAGTTAAATACATCAAGCAAGCAAGATAAGCTAACATTTAGGAGGCAAAAATGTATTTTAAGAGTCTGAGTAATATTTTATTAGAATAACTGCTGTGGAAGGAGCAGTAAGGTCTCACGACGCTGAATGACCCTGATGAAAGATGAATGTTTTTGGGAAGGTTGTTGACCAACACTGGGGTCAGGGTGCTGGAACAAAGATCAGCCAAGCCAGTTCTACTGGAGTTCTTTCCAAGTGAGCTAAAGGATCATGTTAGAAAAAGGATACCGACTTGGTTCAAAAGCCCTACGCTGCTATTCCCTCATGCAGTTTAACTATTATAGAATATGTGTGCGAATGCCAGGATACTTTCTTCTTTTTGAAATTAATGACATAACAGTTCTTCAAGTCCAAAGATTGTTTCTTTTAAATTATCAACGTTTAAAAACATTTCATTATTTGCATAAATCTTTAAGCAGCTCTATATACCAAAAGTATATGAACGTCACTGTCTCCCTTTAGCTGTGAAATGAAGAAGCTAACAAGTGGTAGCCTGCCTGTGAGTACACTAATATCACCTGGGTAGAAGTGAGGCTTTCAAGCTAACTGCTTCTATTTAGGTGGGAAGATACACATCTAGCAGTCAGCTATTACTGATAATACAAATATGAAAAAGCGACTCACACACTCAGAAGTGAACAGAAAGATACCTCAGTATTGCTAGGGACCAGAATAAGGTAAGCCTGGTTTACTATTGTTTCTACAAGTCCTGCACACATCTAGGCCTTAGTTTAGGCATAATAAAAGACCATAGGCTTATTTAATGCAAATAACCCACACAGCTAAGTTTTACCTTAACCAGACACCTCCCCTCCTTGATTTTGGATTTTACATAAAGTACTTGCAACAGCTGTCCTGAGAGAGAAGGAATTTAAGCATCACTTGTAGTAAATTTCAGAATGTTGGCATTCTTTTGACAATGTATCACCAAGTATTGATTTTATAACTTCCTTTTCAAAATTATCTTGTCGGAAATGCAATTCTAATTAGAGTCACAGTGCAGTTCTAATTAGGCTTCAAGGAGTTTGCTCACAAGTTACTTCATTTTCCTGCTAGACTCCTGAAAAGCAAGACTGAACTCACTAAATTGACTTCATCCCTAAGTAGTACAATAAGCAGCGCAGCTCTCTTATATGGTCAATCAATCTAATATATAGACAAAATGCAGTTACCTTTGGATTTTGCTTTGTTTTTAAAGGAAAGGCATTTTACCTTGCTTCGTGTCAGGTACATGGCATGCAGTAGCAGCTGTCTGGATCAGAAAAGGATATTCCATAGTTATGTCCTTCCCTGCACGACTACAAAGAGCGTTACTGACCTCCTCCGCTACTTCCACCCTTTTAAACCTTAGGTTGATACACAACGTCCTTCTGACGTATAAAACGAGCCATTATGTCCCAAACTAAAAATAGCTGATGAAACGCAACTGTGCATCAGTCGGCAGCACCGAGGTTCTCTGCATTACACTCACTGACCGCAAGCTATCTGAAACGCCTGGCCTCCAACAACATTTCAGCAAATAAATGTGAACTCCTGACATTGAGATACCAGTGAAGGTGGCTGACAATAAAGGGAGTTCACTTTCAAGCCGCAGTCAAGAGTTGTGTGCAGCTTCAGTGTTTCCTACCTGAGTAAAAACACCCATACAAGTTACCCTTAAATTCTGAATAACCAATAAGTGCCACTGTGCAAAACAACATCCACTAGTAACTGTTTTCTGAAATAAAGAACAGGCAATGTCCTCAAAGCTATGAAAATTAAACAGAAAGCACATTTTACTTATATGCTATTTTTTAAGTTTCTCTAAACCAGATTTGGGAGGCAACCACAGAGAATAGAGAGAGCACGACTCTTGCACTCAGAGACCTTTGAGTGTCAGCCTGTGTGTGGACAAACATCTCATAGGGCTGGTGCAGCTATGCCTGAAATAGACCTGCACGCAGCTCTGGGAAATTCCATTAGAAACAGGGCGATAAATTGGAACATGTTCAGAAAAAACAAGGCCACCAATTCAGCCAGCCAGAAAGATCAACTTGCGATGGAAAAGGTTCCAAGCGCTTGTGCTCAGTGTTATCTCTGTGTGTACAGCGGTGAATGGCAATGAACGAGGACTTCACTGGAGTCAAGCACAAGACTCACTAACCTGGGAGAGAACAGGACTTCATCTGACAAACTCACTGGATCGTTTATTAAAAATAAAAGATAAAATAAATCATACTACTGGAATTGAGATAGGATAAGTTCAGACTGAAAACAGAAGAATATCAGTAGATAAAGTGAATGGAAACACTTCACACTGGATAGCACAAGTCATGACACACATGGTTTCATCTTTTTAATACAGAGCATCGATCTGTCTGGGCCTTGTTCTGGAAACTGAGAAAGTTCTAATGTAAGAGCTTGTGTCCTTCAGACAAGATATTTCCAACAACTTTTCTTCAAGTGTAAAAATCTTCCTAAGTAAGTCAGTACATTGCAGACACTGGACTAGAGAGGCAGTAGCAGCACTGTGCTGCTCTGTGCTGCTTGCACATTCACTTGCTTAGGCAGGCAATGGCTAACAAGCCACAGAAACAATGGAACTCATCTTATGCTCCTCCCCTCTGGGGAAAAGATAAACCCCAGAAGGAGATAAAGCTGAGCCAGGCAATAATAAAACTTGACATCCCATTCATGGTAACAGAGGCTGAATCTCTTGAGAGACTCTGACCAAAAGTTACACTGAAGAAAATAGCCTAGCATTTTCCACATTATCTTTATAATAATGATGCATGCCTATCATTCAAAATAAAACCAATCACAGTCACTAATAAAGTCTCTTTTTAAAATTTAGCACTGACTTTTATTATAACATTTATTTCAGAACATTATTACACTAGGATATAACAGCCACCTTCTCTTCAATCATCAAGCTCAAAAGTCATCTTTGAAGCTTGCTCCCAAGTTCTATCCATGCAGTTGGTTACAGCATCAGGCACAGCCTGTCAACTCACAGGGCTTGGAGGGGAAGTCTGGAAGAGCTGAAATGCCCAGCGCACTCCACAGCAGCTCTGTGTAAAAGCTCCATGCATACCAGACTGCACTTGTCCATAGCACTTTGTTAGCTCACCTAGTCTTGAAGGCCATCTCAATACTTTCTTTGTTAATAAGAATTCCTGACCACTTCATGTATAGGTTGTAAAACCTTCTGTGATACCTTGTTTTCATGACTGAACAAACCCTCCATTTGCAGGGTAGAGTGAAAACCACAGTGATCTGTCACAAAAAAATCACAGAATCATAGAAGTTGGAAGGGACCTCTGGAGATCATCCAGTCCAAACCACCACTAAAGCAGGTTCCCTTACAGCAGGTTGCACAGGAAAGCGTCCAGCTGGGTTTTTAATACCTCCAGAGAAGGAGACTGCACAATCTCTCTGGACAGCCTGTTCCAGTGCTCTGCCACTCTTACAGTAAAGATTTTTCTCATGTTCAGATGGAAGTTCTTGTATTCCAGTTTGTACCCACTCCCCCTTGTCCTGTTGCTGGGCACCACCAAAAAGAGCCTGGCTCCACCCACTTGACTCCCACCCTTAGATATTTATTAGCAGTGGTAAGATTCACCTTAGCCCTTTCTTCTCTAGGTTGAACAGCATCAGGGCTCTCAGCCTTTTCTCATAAGATGCTCTAGGCTCCTCATCATCCCTGTGGCCTTCCACCAGACTCTCTCTAGAAATTCCCTGTCTTTCTTGAACCAAGGAGTCCAGAACCAGACAGGGCACTCCAGATGTGGCCTCACCAGGGCAGAGCAGAGGGGGAGGATCACTTCCCTCGACCTGCTGGCCACACTCTTGTTACTGCACCCCAGGATCCCATTGGCCTTCTTGTCCACAAGGGCGTACTGCTGGCTCATGGCCAACCCACTGTCTACCAGCATGTGCAGGTCTTTCTCTACAGAGCTCCTTTCCGGCAGGTCAGTCCCCAACTTTTTCAGATGCATACAGTTATTCCTCTCCAAATATAGGACTCTGGGCTTGCCCTTGTTGATTCTCATCAGGTTCTGCTCCACTGAATGTCAGCACAGCCTTCTGGTGCGTCAGCCACTCCCCTCAGCATCACATCATCAGCAAACTTGATGAGAGTGCACTCTTCTCATCCAGGTAACAGACAAAGATGTTAAATGAGACCAGACCCAGCACCGACCCCTGGAGAACACCAGTGGCTACAGGCCTCCAACCACTCTGTGCTGCTGATCACAGCCCTCTGAGCTCTACCAGGCAGCCACTTCTCAGTCCACCTCACTGTCCACTCTCTGTCCTACACCCCCTAAGCTTACCTATGCGAACGTTATGGGAGACTATCCCTAGCAGATTTGTTGTAGCCACAATTACTCCAAAACATAAGCAAGAAAGCAAAGACAGACTCCTTCAGATATCCCAAGCTTTTCCAGCTATGCGAGCTCGCAACAGCGACGAAGAAACGGCCGGAGAGGGGCTGCAGGGCCGAGAGGCCGCCGGTCCTCTCGCAGCCGTGCCAACAGCAGCACACCTTTACAGGCAGGAGGCCCCGCTGCCCCGCGTTCAGCCTCAGCCCCCAGCCTGGCGGTAAGCCTCGCTCCCAGCCGCCCCTTGCGGGTTGCCCGAA
Source organism: Pavo muticus (assembly GCA_016647715.1). Lineage (NCBI taxonomy): Eukaryota > Metazoa > Chordata > Aves > Galliformes > Phasianidae > Pavo > Pavo muticus. The sequence continues at coordinate 2,544,914 of JACDJE010000023.1, read as the reverse complement.
GCCCCCATGCCCTTGCGGCCTCACCTGGCGGCGGCGGCGGCGGCGGCGGCGGCGGCGGCGGCGGCGGCGGCAGCAGCAGCAGCAGGACCTGGTCAGAGCGTGGCGATACGAAGCGGCGGCTGCAGCACTTCCGGACAGCAAGCGGCCGCCGCCCAACCGGCGTACAGGAAGGAAAGCGCGGGCGAGACCATTCCCGCCGGAGAGGAGGGAGCTTGCGGGGCTCGTCGCTTCACAGCAGTGCGGCACAGCGCGAAGGGATCTCATTACGCTCTCCCGGTCGGCGTCTCGCCGCTCTTACTGCGGTCCTTTGAAAGCCGAGAGCCCTTTCTCTATCCGCTATTCCCCCCGCGTTGAGCGCAGTCTTGGTGCGGCGCGGTGCGGTCACTGCATTCCAGGGCACGTGGGGCGGAGGCAGAGCCGCGCCTGCCCTTGTAAGGCAACGGCGGGAGTTTCCTGCCGGCGGGGTGGGTCGTCAAGTCCTTGCCGCGCTCCACCGCGTCCTGCGGCCCCTCCTGTGGGAGGCGGGCGAGTGGCTGCCTCGTGGGTAGCGCGGAGTTGGGCTGTTACCGCTTCGTGACAGAAAGATCAATGTTCTCAGCTGAATACCCAGGGTGGTGTAGTACAGCTGGCAACCAGCTTACCCTGCACCTAGCAGTAGCGTGTGTATAAAGATATAGGCATACCTGTGGTCTGTATCTAAAGCGCATGGGTATGAGTAGCGCTTACACCATGCAGCACTCATACTTGTGTTAAATATTAACATCATGAGCAGTACCTAATAAACACACCACGGAGAACTTCAGACTGTAGCCTATCTTACCAGAGCCATATTTGCTTTACTGGCATTGGCCAAGATCTTTTTCACTAATCTTTTTCTTAATTAGAAAATGCATGTAATCTTCAATTTGGGGAAGTACGGTGCAATTTAGAGAGTCACTAGATCCCAAACATCTTTAAGAAATGCAGACAGCAATAATATTGACTCAAGGAGAGCAATTGTTTCCACAAATACTAATTAACCAGTTATAAACAAATGCATTGTTTGTAAAATTCTCAACAGCTCTCATCAAACTTCTTTAGACTGCATAGAAGCTGTATAAAAAAATTACAGGGAGTCTTATTGCTCCCTACAATGACCTGAAAGGAGGTTGTAGCGAGGCCTCTTCTCCTGTGTGATTAGTGATAGGGTGAGAGTTGATAACCTCCAGTGGTGCCAGGGGAGATTCAGGTTGGATGTTAGGAAAAATTTCTTCTCAGAAAGAGTGGTGAGGCAGTGGCACAGGCTGCCCAGGGAGGTGGTGGACTCACTGTCCCTGGAGGTGTTCAAGAATTATGTGGATGTGGCACTGAGGGATGTGGTTAGTGGGCAGTGTTGGTGGTAGGTGGACAATTGGACAAGATGATCTTAATGATCTTTTCCAACCGTAATGGTTCTGTGACTCTAAGCTTCTATGAGTTCCATTTTACAGAAATGAGTGAGAGAGACAACCAGTGCTGCATAAAGGCTAAAGATGCAAGTGGGAAGGTAAAAAGTCTTTCAATAAGGTTAGTAGTTCAGGGGCCCAAATCCACTTCAGTGAGATTTGGAAACTTACACATTTTCAAAAGTCCAGTGAGCTTCCAATCTTTGAGTACTTCAATAACATCAAAACCTACCTTAAAAATACTTACCTGCTACTTTCTCAGAGGCCAGAGGTCCCTAGAGGGGAAAGTTTTCCAGGGCTGCTTGTAAACTTAGTCTTGAATATGTGCTAGACTTAAACTATTCTTTCTAAGTTACTTTCACTGCTGTGTCAGTGAATAATCTCACTGAGTACAGTGTGAATGGAACAACTGTAGTGGACAATCTGCATGGGAACATCCATGGTGGTTTTGAGGGACAAGGGTCTGGCTTCCTAGACTTCCTTGGTCACTGCTATCATGTTTTGCATCTTTCATGTCTTTTCACTCTCCAATGTTACATGGTCCCCATTTGCTGCTTTTTGTACATTCTTTGGGAACTTCTCACACTGAATAATACCTCACAGTTCCCCTCCATGGAAGCGATCTTAATGTCAGTCCAGGTTGGCCATTACAGCCCCAAATGAATTATATAAATTTATCAAAATGAGTGTACATCTTGCACATAGTAGTGAAGAATATGAGGTGGTCAAGCAGTGCAGCTCCAGCTGAGGCCAGGTGGGAATGTGGCCCTCCGCCTCCCTGGCCCATGAAGCTGTGCCTGTGGAGAAGCTGCAGGCACTGCTGCTTTCTTCATGCAAGCAGGGTTGCTTTGTCCTTGTCTGCTTACTTCTTGCACAACTCAGTTAGATGTCCCAATCTTAGGGGACATCCCAACTGCCATCCCACAGCTGAAGTAAAGAAACATTTTGAACATGGAAAGTGACATGAGTGCAGTTGAAAACAAACCAAATAGTAAGAGCTGCTAAGCCCGAGCTGCCATTCTTGCACAACATGAGGCCATGAACGATAGCATGAAAGAGAAATGGCCAAAAATGTCAGAAGGGTTCAAAAAGAGCACTTATGCTGCCTATGACATAGAATCATAGAGTCACAGAATGGCCTGGGTTGTAAGGGAACTTAAAGCCCACCCAGCCCCACCCCGTGCCGTGGGCAGGGCTGCCACCCAGCAGCTCAGCTGCCCAGGGCCCCATCCAACCTGGCCTTGAACACCTCCAGGGACGGGGCACCACAGCTTCTCTGGGCAGCTGTGCCAGCGCCTCATCACCCTCTGAGTCAAAAATTTCCCCCTGACATCTAATCTAAATGTCTCCTCTTTTATCATAAAACTGTTCCACTTTGTCCTATCACTATCAAATCATGTAAAAAGTTGGTCTCCCTCCTACAGCATCAGCATCCTATGTCTGTGTCTGTCTGTGTCTGTGTCTATGTCTGTCTACCTATATCCTTAGTCCTCTGATCTTGCTGAACAGCAAATAACTGCAAAATAGTGGTTAAAAATACAGCCTATTTATGTTATGCTGTGTAACATCTGTTCTTATATTTATCTTTCTTGTGTTTTTTTCCCCATAGAGTTCTATCTTCATTCAACTGTGTAGCCTTAGTATTTTTTTCCCACCGTGATCAACATTTTTAGTTTGAGCAACTCTGTAATGCTTGTTTCTTTCTAATCTCACAAAGGCATCTCATTCTCATTTTCTTCTCATGCATTACATGTGAATGAGGTTTGTCTTTCTGTCTGGGGACAAGGCCTGATTCTGTTGCTGAGCCTAATATGTCAAGCGATGTCCTGGGAACCGCAAGTAACTGGAAGTAAAAGGAAGGAGGTGGGTGTCTGTTTTACTTCCAGCAGCTGTCTGCTACTTTTCTGCTCCTTGCCTAGCCCAGGACAAAGAGACTCCACAGCAAACGCAGCACCGTGCACACACCAAATACCTGGCCCCAGAGAACCTGGTGCAAGCACTCTGCCTCTCAGCAGGGCTCCGGCCGATACCGGCTGCCGCCACCAAGGGGAGCCCTGGCGTTGGTCAGGAGGCCGGGAGGCGGGCGGGGCTGGAACACACACGGGAGGGGGCGCTGTGAAATGGAATTAGCCCAGGTTGGGCTAAATTGTATTGTGGTGTGGGGAAGGTTTCACGCTTAGAGGGCTGGAGCGCCTCTGCTACGAGGAAAGGTTGAGGCAGCTGGGCTTGTTCAGCCTGGAGAAGAGAAGGCTCCAGGGAGAACTCAACGTTCTAGTACATAAAGGGAGCTTATAAATGTGGGGAGACTGACGACTTTTTGCATGGTCCCATAGTGATAGTAAAGGGGGGATGGATATAAACTAAAAGAAGGGAAACTTAGTTTAAATATGGTGGACGGTTGGACTGGATGATCTTGAAGGTCTTTTCCAATGTTGTTGATTCTATGATTTTAAATGTAAGGAAGAAATTCTTCACTGAGAGGGCAGTAAGACTCTGGCACAGCTACCCTGAGAAGCTGTGATGCCCCATCTGTGGAGGTGCTCAAGGCCAGGTTGGATGGGGCCCTGGGCAGCTGAGTTGCTGGGTGGCAGCCCTGCAGGGGGTTGAGGCTGGGTGGGCTTTAGGGTCTGTCCAACCCAAACCATGATGTGGTTCTATGATTCTATGAAAGTAAGTGGGAAAGACCCTATGTGGGCTCCTGGAAATGATGCTTAGAATGCTTCTGAGTTCTTCACATGTCTGAAACAACCATTTTTTCCCCCATAAATAGAAATTCCTCAAAAAGGTAATCTACCTTACTGTAGTAGGGCCTCTTTGGTCTGCTTCAGTGCTGTTAACAACTTTTTAGTAAAAAAAAAATCATCAACTAGTGTCTCCAAGTTCTGCTTATCTCAGAAGCTTCTCTGAGAACTCAGTTTTTATAACACCATGTGAAACATGACATCGCATTTTCACCTACAGTGAAACATTAAGCAGCATCTCTGGTTTCAGTGTGGGCTGGATGAGTCAGTGCATGTTCATTTTATGAACTGCTCAGTATTTTTTTCTGGGATTGATTTTATGGTATTTCAAACAAATACAGGGGCAACTTCGTGGCAATCAATAACGCTTCTGTTAGTTATATTTTATTCTTATTTAACAAAATTAGTCTAATTGTTTTCAGGAGCAGTACTTGGGGAAGTGCAATGTGTCAGAGCTGACCTACAACTCAGATGAGGTTTGCAGATATTCCTGTGAGTCTGGATTGAATTTAGAACAGGCCAGAAGGAAATTTTGAGTGAATCTGGGTTGAATGAAATACCCAAGTGCTTGGAAAGTATATGAAAACAAATAGTCCAGGGTAAGCCAAAAACAAAACAAAACAAAACAAAACAAAAAACATCAGGAAAAAATGAGATTTGGGGTAAGTTTCATTTAAACCTGAAGGCCAAAGGAGAATTATAATTTATGAACCCTTTTCAGCTAGCATTGATGAAGTGAACACATGGACAGCATTGAACAGATGAACAAACCGCAGTGAAAAGAATCAGCAAATGAACATCACCAATTAAACCCAGCTTCACAAAGCTCTAGGTTCACCTTCTTTCTGTAACCACTCTTGCTAGTTCATGTCTACCTGAATACTCTGTAGGAACATGTGAATTTTCATGTTAGGGTTACGACTATCTGCATCTCTCCCTTGTGTGGTGCAGGCAAAGTAAGCAGATGGTTCACGCAGGAGCCATACTAGGATTTCACTGTGTTAGTTGGCACTGCCATCACAGCTACCCTTCTTGCAGTAGCACTGCACTAAAAAAGTCCTCCTCAGAAAGAACCGGCTTCCTTTGTTAGCTGTTCCCAGCAGGTATGGTTCTGTTCATTTTTGTCCCATTCAGTTAACAAATGTTCCTGAAAGACTGTTAAAACTGTGCTTCAGTGAAAAATTGATGGAAGACATAAATGCTTTTAAATCCAAATATTTTTAAATTATCGTGTTTGTAAGCCTGTCCTACTGAATATGATCTGGATTTTCTCCTGTGCCCAGGATACTGAGCTGCCCATTGCCAAATATTAAAGGAAATGTGATTTTTCCATTGATGAGCTGGAAAAACATCTCAAAAGCCGCTGTTTAGAGAACCATCTTTGTGCCTTTTAAAAGGAAATCTTACTTTAGAAAACAAAGTATTAAGTCTCTGACCATTTTATGCATGAATACAGGCTTAGGAGCCTTAGCAGCCAACTGATAAGGTGAAATAGCACGCGTAACATGACCCAACTGCTCCAACTGAAAGTGAGGATAAGGGTGGCATAATCGTTTTCCAAACACTCCACCTCAAACTGTAATCTGATGCAGCACACCGTGGCTCTGGAATGATAGAGATGAACAGGAGCTGGTTGCAAATGGTGAGCAGAATTGAAAGAACTGTTTTGCAGTCACTCTAGAAATGCAAATGTTAAAGTTTAGTGCTCTTGTGTCGCTCCTTTCCCAACTTGAATGAGCAGTGTACCCCCGCAGCAAGGAAGGCAAATCAGATCCTGGGCAGCATCCACAGAGGCATTACTAGCAGATCGAAATGTGATCATCCCGCTGTACTCGGCATATGTGGAGTACTGTGTCCAAGTCCTGTCCTCACAGTTCAAAGAAGACGCAGACAGACTGGAGAGGGTCCAAAGGAAGGCCAGAAAAGTGCTCAAAGGCTGGAGAACTTCCCTGTGAGGAAAGCCTGAAAGAGTTGAGTCTTTTCACCCTCAGAGCGCAGGGGGGACCTCACCACAGTATTTGATATTTAAATGGTGGCTACAAAGAGGACAGAGGCTCTCTCTTCACAAGAGGCCACATAGAGAGGATAAGGGACAATGAGTACAAGTGTCACCAGGGTGTTTCATCCTCATCTAGGAAATAATTTTTGTTGCAGTGAGAGCAGTTGATGGGAACAACCTCCTCAGAGTCGTGAGGCCTCCCATTACTGGAGGTTCTCAAGACGCAGTTGGACAGGGCGCTAGATAGCCTCACCTAGGCTCCCTTCTCCCACAAAAGGTTGGACCTGGTGATTTTCTGAGCTCCCTTTCAGCCTGGGCTGTTCAATGATTCTATGGTATTGCAGAATAGCTAATAATAAACCATCCTCCCCTGAGATCATACCCCCAAAAAAGCTTCATTGGGATATCTGATAGATGTAATTAATTTCTTTTTTTTTTTTTTTTTTTTCCCTTTTCTTCCCCTTTATCTTTTTGTTGTATTTTAAATGTTTATTTTCCCTTTTCCCACTGAAAGTTTTGAAGCCTTGTCTGGCTCTTCCTATCAGCCCCTGTAGCCCAGCCCTAACTGCACAGCATGGAACAGCTACAGGGAGAAACATGGAGTTCCCTCTTTCTTGCTGAACAACCAGAAAGACTGGGTTTCCTACTGCTCCCATACTGGACTGGAGAGGTACCTCCTTGCTGGGAAAAACAGTGGGTTCAGGAGGCCAGATGGCAGCAAAAAACTGAACTGCTCCACTAGGAATTTCTGGGACTCATCATCAGCTGTTATTAACCCTCCAGCAGACATTACACAGCTGCACTTGATTGCAAATCCCAGCTAGCATGAAGGGAGAGAATATTTTCACTGCATTTACCCAGTATAATAGTCCCCAGAGAATGATTACAAATGAGTTAAGTTCTAAGCAGATGCAGAAGGGTAGCAGAAAATCATCCCTGAATCAGGAAGCTGCTAATATATTTTGCAGGGCTGTTCCTGGGCAAGCCCAATGCTTTCGGCCCACAGCTGAGGATTCAGCTTGCTGCTTGTGAGCACTGCTGGAGCAGCATGCACCTTTCCATGGAGGAACCCCAAACACATGGTTTTAGGTGGCATTTTTTTTTGCTTTTTGATGGGAACTGTATAGTGACGTGGTACACTTAATAAATTAACAGTTTTTTTCTGTAGGCTTTTTATTTCAATGATGCTTTCAGACCTGCAGGGATAATGACAGTAAATGTATTAAAAATTCCAAAGCGCCTCTGTATGGCGTGATAAAAACTGTTTCCGCATGAAACATAGATAAATGCAAGTAAATAATGGCAAAAGTGTTTAAGAATAATATTTTCCTGGTCCTGAAATACTACCATTTCCCTCCCAGTGTGGATTAATTGCAAAGATCTTTCACAAAATCCCATCAGAAACTGAAACTTTGCAGGCTCTGCAAGTTAAGTAACTCCAAGCTTTAGTTCCTAAAACCACATAATATGAAAATATGCTTGAACCATTCCATGTGAACTCTCCACTGTAGCTAACTTTAATTTTCTTTGGACTTTGGCCAGAGCTAAAGTGACATTTATATGAAAGAAATCTTTTTGCAAGAGCAAATATAGTAACTGTGGCTGAACTTCAAAGAACTGGTAGTAGGTGATGGATGGTCAACAGATGGGCTCCAGTTTGGACCATCTCATAGGAAATAAAGCACATCGAGCGGACAAATGCTTCCTCTGTTTTTCCATGTGGCTATGAATAGCAAACAAAGACATCCTACATTTTCTGCCGTGCACATTTAGTCCTTGGGTTGGCATCAGCTTTATAAAACAGTGAATCACACGAACAAAAACAGATCCACATTCTTCTAACTTTACCTCATAACTTTGCGTGCTGTGTGTCCGTATCACTGCTCTAATTATTCCTAAAATAATTATGCCTTTATCTATGAGAGTGTTCCTAATTCATCGTAAGAGTGTGTGTACGGATAGATAATAATTGAGAGACTATCTCCCTTCCATTGTTTTTCTCAGGAGAGATATACAGATTAGGAATTGTATCTGTCAGAGTTAGCAGCCTAACAGGCCACAGAGTGAGGCATCTCTTTTGAAGAGATTGTGTTGCAATTATGTTAGCAGGTATTTTAGGATCATGTACTGTGCATGCCTATCTACAAAGGACGCAGCCTTCCGTGTGTCGATCTCTGGAAGAGAATTACTCATCCAGCCTGTTTTAATTCATGGGATACGAATGCTGGAGGAACTGTTATTGTAAGCAGTTCAAAAGCAGAAAGCACTTGGGCAGAAGGGACTTTTCCGCCCCATTGCCAGCTTATTTCCAGCAGTGGAGATCAAATAGTAAGGGCGTATGCAGGCAGAGGTTTTTATAATGCATTTATCTGAACATTTCAGGGACTCAGAGAGTAAAGTCATGATGCTGATGTCTATCCAGCTTCTTAAACTGGAGACAGCTAGTGCTAATCATAAGAGAAGACACTAGAATCAAAGTGTCAAAGATGTTTTGTGTCCAAAAAGCAAGAATGTGCTAGCTGAGCAGGAGCAACTCAGACAAAGCGAGGAGGCTACCAGCCTTTCACTTGTTGTGGAGGGTTAGATTGCAACAGCTGCAGTCCAGTGTTATCCTATGAGGGTAACATTGGCACTGAGTAGGGACAGAGCTGCTCTATTGAACACGCTACCAGAAAAGCCTTTCCAGAAAAAGTAGGTGTGCAGCAGGAAATTGGTCATGACTTGAAAGCATTAAGTACCAAACAGTTTGCAAATGCACTTTGGAAACTTCTCAGTTTAATTGTTTTACAGGGAAAGGAAAGACAAAAGAAAGGAAAAGTTACAAAACCATTTATGGAGCAGGATTTTAAGGTTTGAAAAATTGCCCTAAACCAGATGACTGGAGTTTGAAATATATTTTCATCATTATATTCTCGAGTCAATCATATACATACTTGCCTCTTACGTTGCATCTCCTTCTCACTTTCCACCTTCACCAGTGAAACTGAAGGACAGAAATCATAGCACTATATCTTGAATAATAACACGCTGATGTGTAGTCTTTCTTCCTTGAAACATTTTGGGATTCTTAAGAGGTGTCTTTTCTGGGTAATTTCTTCTCCTAGGTAAAATTACTTAAATTTCAAGATCAATTTGATGTTGCAAGCTTGTTTTAGGAATTTGTGCTGAGAACTGAAACTAAATAGCTTTGTGAATAGTTCATTTCTGTTTGCTCATTTCTGTGAAGTTATTTTCAGTAAAATAATGTTACAGTTGTATATGATACTTGGAAAGAAAAACAAACAAACAAGGCATTGCTGTGTTTGCTAAAGACTGTGAATAATGATACTGCTTTCAGCAGTTTTCACTGAGATATAGAAATAAACATGCTTGATTAGCTAGTCCTAGCTTACATTCAGAATACTGATCTATTAATTATACACATAATTAGGAGATGCAGTACTCGGAAAATTAATGGAATGATTACTGCCACCTTCTCATGTCCTCATCCTCCATCTGGACATGCAGTTGAAGACCTACTCATGATTCTAGGCATCACATGCCTGCTAATATTCAGTATTTGTAACTCTGTGAGCCTCCTGACAGCCTAGCAGGCCTCCTTCCTGGTGGCAAACCGGATGTCAGTAGGAAAAGCCTCCCCTCAGGCAGCAGCAGCCAAGGTGAACTCATACATGATGTCAGATGTTGTTCTATGGGAGCAGCAGGTGAGAGGAATGCAGAAGCAATGTTTGCACAGTTGGGACCAAGGCATGAAGGAGCAGTGCTGCTCTCCTCCTGTTTCCTGAAGGGAGGCTGGGGCTGTTTGCCTCAGGCCCTGTGGTAGTAGTCCTGGGAGGGGAAAGAAGAGTAAGGTGGGTAAAAATTTGTTGATGTGACTTTCCCCTACAGCTTGAGAGAGCTTGCAGACTTTCTGTGGGGTTCTGAAAGGCAAGGAAGGACCTTGGAACTGCAAGGAAGCAGAGAGATGCCAAAGGAGGGGATGCAGTGGCTTGTGACTGGTCTGGATCTACATCTGTGTCCAATGATGGGGTTGGAAATGGGGTAGAAATAATTATATGCAAATTTTTAGATCTGAGAAGTACAGGCTTGCCCTTAAACAGCTGCTAAGTAGTCTGTGCTGCTAGCACCCTGCCTGTATTAAACAGTCTTTAGCTGGGCCAAGATAATTGCAGATATCGTTATGTAAAGATACTGTCAGACAGCACCTCTGGATGCTGCCTCCCAGCTGTTAGAACAGCCAAAGACCAGGACAGGCTATGCATGGAGATTGTGTGGTCTTCATTGCTGAAGGGTTTCAAGACCCAACTCAACAAAGCCCTGCACAGTCACAGCAAATCTCACAGCCAACACTGCTTTGGGCTGGAGCTTCAACAAGAGACCTTCAGGAGCCCTTCCAGCCTGAACTGTTTCCTTTGATTCTCACTGTAGATTTAAATTGCCATTCAGATGTGCTCTACTGTATGCAAATTTCTACAAACAAAAGTCTAATTAGACAGAAGTAATGGCAAATAGAAAGAACACAATAGAACGAGGAGACACATGCTCTTTCTAGCAAAAGCAATCCCATCTTATTTAAATATATGACCAATTTCTGCAGTTCTTTGCTTATAGACAAGCTTGGGTTTTTTTTCTTCCAAAAAAGACTTTCTCTGCTTAAGACAAGTGTTGAATTTCTCAGCATTTGACTGTTGCTCCAAATATGTAAATGTAGTCCAACAAAAGTAGTGACAACTCTTATTTTAGTTCAAGCAAGCAAACTGGTTGGAGTAGCTTAAAAGACTGATCTTACACTGCATACAATTCAGACTCATTAGAGCCAAGTGTGATTGAAAACCACAAGTGAAGCAGAGCTAGATTTAGAAATTCTGCTGCTGGTGGTGCATTGTTTTAAATAGCAGGTCCCTGTGGTATAAGGAGTATTTGGAAATCAGTGTTTTGTGCAGTAAAGCACAACAACCCCATGAGGAGCAAAATACTCTTGGGAAAGAGGAAAAAGAGAAATGAGAACAAAGGAAGAGCACAGAATAATGACAAAAAGCTCTCTAAAAAGAGAAGAAATATGAATCGAGGTGTTTTGATTATAATGTTGAATTCTAATAGAGCAGATAGCATGAGGAATGATGGTTACACACTGGGAATATTTCCATAATTCCTATGGTTTGGCAATGGGAGTAATACCAAATTACCAAGTTGGGCAGCAAAATGGGGGTGTTTTGCCACAGTCATTAGACGAGTTTATTTTTTTTTTTGGAAAGCAGGAAAGATTGGGAAGTTAACCACATTCTCAAGGGTCAGTTTTATATCTGGTGCTGAGGATGTTCTTGCTTCAGCCCTACCAGCTGCACTTGACAGTTTCTCATCTGTGAGAGCTGCCAGCAGGGCTCCTCCAACCCATGTTTACTCAGTACTTCAGAAAAGCCAGCAAGAACTTGATCCACAGGCATGAAGAATATCAGTTTTTCCTTTTGCAAGCCATTATATTCCAGCTGAGTTTTCTTTTAGATTCCACATGAAGTTGTTTTCTTTGTCTGCTGGACTGACCTTTGATGTTTTTGAAGAAAAGATCATTTAAAATAAAAATTTTATAAAATAAACTTGATTTATATTTGCAGCCTTCCTGCCTGTTTTCCCATAGGGAAAAAAAAATTCTTTATGGCCCAATATTCAGGCTTTTTAATGTAAAATAAATGGATTTAAAAAAAAAAAAAGAAATAAATAAAAAAAAAAAAAAGGATTCCAATTTAAAACATGCAAGGAATTTGAGTTCAGCTGAGATGGCCATGACAGATAATACCTGGAAAAGTTTTGACAGAGGAAAATACAATGAATGAAATATCCAGAATCCTAAATAAAGGTGAAAAGAAGTAATGTTGAAAACGTAACAACTGGGAGATGTATATATCTTAAAGTGGTTCTTCTTTGATATCACATCAGCATACAGAGTATTTTTGACAAATGACTTCACACAGGAATTCGAGTCTTCTATTTCTACAACTCCCACAACTATGCAGTGATTTATGCAAAGCAATAGTAATCATCATCAGAGTTGGGGAAAAAAAAGAGAGTGAGCGAGAGAATGTTTCCACTTAACAATTTGCATACGCTGAATCAATTTGTATTAAAGATGCTTGTCAAAATACAAGCACGTATAGAATCTTTAAACATTTCCACACAAAGGTTCAATAATGATAAAGAGGGAAAAAGAACCAAAATAATTGGTGTACAACAAGGCAGTGATTTTAAACAGAAAGATTTTTATCTCAACTGGACAACAGTTTGTTTTTAACATCCATTTAAAGTGACTGAAATACTAAATGAATACTGCAGATGAGAATCTGAGTACACAGAGTGAGCCAGGCTGTACATTCAGTGGTACTTTGCACAACAAAAACTGTTGCTATGTAGCTTGTTTTTGCTGTATTATGATATATCTCAGACCTTATTTAAGGTCTCAGAAATTGAGCCCCTGGGAATCATTTACCTGTTTGACAGTATGACCTCAAGCTCTTGTGCTGAAGAAATCAGAATCATAGAATAGTTTGGGTTGCAAAGGACCTTTAAGATCATCTAGTTCCAACTCCCCGGCTATAGGTGGGGACACCACCCACTAGACCATGTTGCTCAAAGCCCCATCCAGCCCAGCCTCAAATACCTCCAGGAAGGGAATGTCCACAGCCTCTCTGGGGAACCTGTTCCACTGTCTCACCACAGGATCACAGAATCACAGAATTGCAGGTTAGGAAGGGAACGGAAGAGATCATTGAGTCCAACCCTCTGCTAAAGCAGGTATCCTTCAATAGGTTGCATAGGTAGATATCCGGATGGGTCTTGAATATCTCCATAGAAGGAGATTCCACAGCCCCTCTGGGCAACCTGTTCTAGTGCTCTGTCACCCTTAACGTAAAGAAGTTCTGCACGTTAGTATTGGATTTCCTGTGTTCAAGTTTTAGGCCATTACTCCTTGGTCTATTGCTACACATCACCAATGAGAGCCTGGCCTCACCCATTTGCATCCCACCTCCCTTTAGATATTTAAAAACAGTTATCAGATCCCCTCTCAGTCTTCCCCAGACTGAGCAGATCCAGGTTACTCAGCCTTTCCTGATGTGGGAGATGCTCCAGGTCCTTAAATCATCTTTGTGGCTGTCCACTAGACTCTTTCTAGGAGATCCCTGTCTTTTTTGAACTGGGGAGCCCAGAACTGGACACAGTAGTCTAAATATGTCATCACCAGTGCAGAGTAGAGGGAGAGGATCACCTCCATTGACCTGCTGGCCACACTCTTTTTAATGCACTCTAGGATACCATTGGCCTTCTTGGCCGCAAAAGCACACTCCTGGCTCATAGCCAACCTATTGTCCACCAGGACCCCTAGGTCCTTCTCTGCAGAGCTCATCTCTCACACTCTCACAGTAAGTAACTTCCTCCTCATATCTAGTCTAAATTTTCCCTCTTCCAGTTTAAAGCCATTTCCCCTCATTGTGTCATTACCTGTCCTCATAAAAAGTCCCTCTCCATCTTTCCTGTAGGCCCCCTTCAGGTATTGGAAGGCCACTAGAAGGTCCTCCTGGAGCCTTCTCCATGCTAAAGAGCCCCAACTCTCCCAGACTGTCCCCACAGTAGATGTGCTCCAGCCCTCAGATCATCTTTGTGGCCCTCCTCTGGACCTACTCCATCAGCTCAATGTTCTTCTTGTACTGGGGGCCCAGAATTGGACACAGTACTCCAGATGGGGTCTCATGAGAGCAGAGTAGAGGGGCAGAATCACCTCCCTCAACCTGCTGACCAGGTTAGTTAAGGTTACTTCCACATGGCCATCGTCTGGAAATGTCTGCGAGAGCTTTAGAGTAACTGGTTCATTTCTGCTAGCTGTACACCTGAGGCATCGCAGATATAAGGGCTGATTGAAAAACTCACCCCACAGTGATTAGTTCAGTAAATAGTGAGTAAAAAGGTCTTACGCTGAGCTGTGTGTTGCTAGGGCTACACCATCACTGATGCTGGATTTAGTTAGTGAAATCTGCCTTGATTAATCTATACTCTGTGATAGCTATTATGAGGAAAAAGAGATATTGTGCTTTCTAAGCTAGCTGCTTGTGGAGGCTGAAGCTCCCTTCCCTGTAGGCTCTTTTTGGTATCCCCTCCTATTTCTCTCACCTTTAGTGACAGAGATTTCTTTCTTTTTTTTCCACTGTCCTTCCCTTGGGAGCCACAGCAGCCCATGGGGTTTGGGCACATCTGCTACCCATATGGCATGTCTCCCACTCAACCTCAATGCATGCTGGAAAAGAGCTGTAGATCACACATCCAGGAGTAATTATTTTTCACCACAAGTCCAGTATTTTGGAGGAGTACTTTGGAAATTTAATGTGTCTAAATGACTTGGAAGACTTGGATTTGCTACATTAGGATTCCCATTTTGTTACTGTTGTTCTTTAACGTTATGGCTTGCTTCAGTTATAAAATGCTGAGTTCTGAATCCCAGTCGTTAGAAATGAGGCTGTGGTTCTCTGCTCCTTTCCAAACACTCTGGAGGAAGCCCTGCTGGAGGATATTTCCAAGGAATGGGCACGTATGTGCTAATAGGACATTGACAGCCTCTGGTAGAAAGCCAGGAACAAGCTATAGCAAGAAAAACACAGATGTGAACTGGTAACTTTTGACAGCTTATAAAGTAACCAAATGCAGACCGATTTTCAGAAGGCTAATAAAAGTTGAACTCTCATTTTAGGACTAACATTATACTACATGCTGAATTTTTACCCTAAACCGTAGAGTGCTATTCCAAATCTTAACATTTTTAATAAAGGACTTTGTTAAGCCACTGCAATTTCTCCTGTAAGTTCTAGAATTGTAGCATCATGTAGGTTGCAAAAGACCTTCAAGATCAAGTCCAGTCATCAACTTGACCTACCAAGACCTGTCACTGAACCACGTCCCTTGGGGCCATGATTTACAGAATTATAAATCTTCTGTTAAGCAACAAATGCTGAGGAGAAACATCCTCTTAGAAAGAATATTGCACAACTCTCCAGTATGTGGTCTCCTGCATCTTTTCCTGAACTGTAGTGCTTGCCACTGTCAGTGAGAAAACTGGAATAATCTTGTCTAGAAAGTTCATATGTTTTCCAGTCTTCAAAGTATTGTATTTTAGCTGATGTGGTCCCCTTTTGTTAAGTCTCCAAACCTGAGCTTGTTTAAATGTAGGAAATTTATCCCACAGCATGGATTGAGAAACAAGACCAGCCTGTCATGCTAAAAGCAGAACTGATCCACTTTTGCAACTGAAAAAAAAAAAAAAAAATATATATATATATATATTCAAATCATTTGATTACCTGTCTAAATATCTATAAAAAGACCTTCTGGCTTTGGCAGTTGTTTCAAAATCTTTTAGTTCTACAATTTATGATATCAATCCTAAACTAGGTCACACAAAGCAAATTACTTCTAGAATTATTTCTGGTTTGTGCATTCACCCACTGAATCTCAGTTTCTTTCCTTAAGTGTGTCACCTCCTGTCCTTCAAATACTGAACTCCAGTCTATTTTGCTCTCTTTGTCTTCACTACATCTTTTTCTACCACACTCTCAGCTTCTAAAGGATTTTTTCATTCATAATTGATTTTGGTGTTTTAAATCACATCTCTGTCCCACAGGGAGCACTGAATAAAACAATCAATTTAAAAATTTCTGATGCAAATTTTCCTTGAAATTTTGCTCAGCTTAATTAGTATGTTGGAAATTATTTCCAAGTGCGATAGATAAAACCATTATTTTTCTGTTAAGACTCTGCCACTATCCTTTCCCTTAGTGGGAACACTTGATTGATTCAAAACTATTTCATCAATCAGTGTGAGGACGAAGGAAATGAAAGTTGATGTTGCATATTGGGTGGTAAATTTGTGTTATCTATGGCTGAACTAGTGTGGCAATCATTATTGTAATACTTGAGGGAATTGCTACGTACAGTTGTAATAGTGGCTTAAACCTAAGTAACATATTATCTACAGTTCATTTTCTTTGTAATGAAATTGGTAGCCATAAGGACTTTTTATTACAAGAAAGGGGAAGATGATCAGTATGAAGTCTGAGTGTCAGGGTGCTACGGGGGCTGGGTTTTCCCTGGGCCCATGGTACCTAGATCCTGGCTGTCAGCCTCCATCCCGCTGCCCCTCTGCTTGGCCGATATCCCAGCCAAGCTACTTAGCTTATATTTTAAAATATGTTACCTACAAAAAGCCGTGTAACTGAATGGCAAGAACTCAAATATTTCACTTCAGTTGAGTTTTCTGTGTTTGGGTTATCTGTGTTTGAAATGTCTCTCTGGTTCTTCATGTCATGTGTCAAAGTGATCTTTCAGTGGTCATGTGTCAAAGTATTCTGTCCAGTCTGCCCAAGACTGTTCAGGAGTGGAGGAAATGGCAATATTCTCCTCTCTCTCCAGTCTGGTCTCGAGGTATGTGAGAAGAAACTCTAATCAGCACAACGGGAAACTTTGGTTGTAACTTCTGTCTTCATCAAGAAGAAACTCTCTTGCACTTGGGCTTCCAGGTGTGAGGCTAAATTCTCAAGCTGCAGCAAGCTGCTGTTACAGGTCTGACTCTGTGTGAAATGCATGAACTAGGCATAATGCAGAGAATAAGTAGAAACAGAAATTGACTTTACTTGGAGATTAAGACCTTCTCATGCCTGCAGGGAAGTGAACACAGATCTCCCTTTTCCTCAATGTGTTACTGTAGCAGAAATGTTTAGTCATGGCTTGAACCATGATTGAGCACCTGGTGGGAAGGCAGGGCCAACCAGGAGAGCTCAGGTGCATGCAGTGCCCCTGAGTGACTGGAAGAGGCGGAGCCAGGATCCACCCCTTCCCAGACCTCATTTAAGGGTTGACAGTGGAGGCAAGGGTATCTTGCTGGAGATCCTTGTATATGTGAGGTATTCTGAAGATAAGCAGCTTCTTCCCTTTATTTCTGTGCCCATGGCTGTTGTATTTGAGCAAAAGCTTGCTTGCAGCTGTCTGGGGCCTTGCTGCCCTGCTATCGTTCCTGTGCTTTCCATTGCATTACAGTTACGAAGACCTCTAGTTAGGGTATAATGCATGGAGGAAAAGGGGATATTGGTCAACACGTGGCTGAACATGAACCACCAGCATGCCCAGGTAGCCAAGATGGCCAGTAGCATCCTGGCTTGTATCAGAAATAGTGTAGTGATCAGGAGTAGGGATGTGATCATCCCCCTGTACTCATCACTGGTGAGGCTACACCTCAAGTACTGTGTTCAGTTTTGGGCCCCTCGCTACAGGAAAGACATCAAGGCCCTGGAGCATATTCAGAGATGTGCAGTGAATCTGTGAAGGGTCTGGAGCACAAGTCTTATGGGGAGTGGCTGAGGGAGCTGGGATTGTTCAGCGTGGAGAAGAGGAGGCTCAGGGGAGACCTTATTACTCTTTACAGTGACCTGAAGGGAGGTTGTGGTGAGGTGGGAGTCAGCCTCTTCTCCTGAGTAATAGTGATAGGGTGAGAGGAGATGGCTGCAAGTGGCACCAGCAGAGATTCAGGATACGTATTAGGAAAAACTTCTCTGAAAGAGTGGTCAGGTCCTGGAATGGGCTGCCTATAGAGGTGGTGGTGTCACTGTCCCTGGAAGTGTTCAAGAAATGTATAGTTGTGGGCAATACTGGTGGTATGTGTGCATTGGATTAGATGATCTCAGAGGTCTTTTCCAACCTTAATGATTCTACGAAGGAGAATAATGTATCTTCTGAAAGGGATTTTTTTCTTTTTCTGGAGAGAAATGTCTTTTGGGGGCAACAGTCTGAAAATGAACTCCAGAAGACAATATACACTCAAAAACTCTGCCTTCCAAAAAACTATTTTGCTAGGCTTATTCACAACTCTACTCTGTTGAAAGTGATGAACTTAGATGTTATGGAATTTAGGTAAATACCTACAGCTACAGGATGCTGGAGCCCTTAAAATTTAACCAGACAGCCTAAAAGCTGTTTTGTGTCAAGTTATGAACTCTTCCTTCAGCTTAACCATTCAGAAAAATAAATAGATCTGTGGCACTATGTGATTCTAATTAGTAGAAAACTGAAGTAAATCTTCTGAGGAGTCTCTCCCAGGTCCATTGTGACTAAATATATATGGATACACAGTATTACAGGGATTCTGAGACTTAGAGAGCTCCAAGTGGTTTGAAACGCAGTTTGATATTCCATTGGGAGTTAAGTGACTTAAAATTAGCTGTGGATATTAATCTCATTTTTGTAAGCAGGTAAGAGTGTGTAAATTGAAGTGTGAATGTAACTAAAGAACTCAGAAGATTTTACTGCCATACTCAAATTTGATTTTATAGATTAAACAGACTCAGCACTGAATCTGAAAAATTACACTTCGTAGTCCTATAATATCTGGGAAAAACACTGAAAACATTGTTTAGATATTCACATTCAACCTCTTATCTACACTAATTCTATTGCAATGAGAACAAAGAAACAAGATGTTTAATTGTTTTCTCTACATCTCCCTCTGAAATTTTCAGAAGCAATTAGTATATCATTAAGTCTTTTAATATGCCTGTGCAAATAATCCACTGGGAAGTCATGGCTTGGGAGTCTGTAATCGAATTCAGGATTCCATTCACTAAGTTCCTTATCTTCTCTTAAAAATAAAACTCGTGGACCAGTGGAGCTGCCATTGGTGCAGAATTCTGGGGAAGAAGAGACTATACTAAGGTTCCAGTTCTTTATCTAGCCAGATTCCTGTTTGCATGGCTATAAAACTTTTCTCTGGCTATACCTTCCCCATCTCAGGAGCAAAGACTGGAAGCCAATATGGTTAATGTAGCTGAGCAGCTCCCAGCATGGAAGATGACAAACTGCATGAACTTAGTCCACAACGCGGCACAAGGCAAGGGTAGCACCTGTATGAGGAACAAATAGATTTTAGGTGGAACCAAGGTAGGTGAGGTCAGGAAGAGGGTACCAGTGAGCCTGGAAATCCTGGAACAGCTCATCCAGACCTTCTGCCTGTAGCTTCACAGAAAAGGCCACAACAGAATAGGAGGATCTGGAAAGCTTTCAATTGTTTTGCATGGTGGGTGTAGTGGAAGTGGCTGTAGCAGAACTTAGGATTTCTTGACCACCTTCAGGGACAGTGACTCCGCCACATCCCTGAGCAGTCTATTCCAATGCATTATCTATCTTACTGAGAAGAGATTTTTCCTAATATCCAACCTGAAGACGGAGACACTTAATTATCGCTAGCAATAACACTGTTTCATTCTGAAACAAAAAGTTGAGCATTAGAGTTCTATTAATTATATCTATTTATATGCCCCATGAGGTCATGTTCATAGCTTAGTATTTTATTTAAATAAAGTGATAAAAATGTAACAGTCAACAGACCAAGGAAAGTACTTTTTTTTTTTTCATTGAATTGTAATGCTTCATATGGCTTTATAGAGTTTTGCTGCTAACTACTACAACAGGTTATTAAGTTGAAATATGTATGTTACATGCACTGTGGCATGGTGTTAAAAAATATGGGAAGAATTAATAAAACATTCATATTCTCTTGCCATGGCAAAGGTCAGTATAGAGACTGATGTTTCCTGCTTTCTGGCTCATGACGTGATGCGCTTCTTGGTTTCCTAAGCCTGATTTGACTACAGGAAAAAATATCCTAGAAATAATTTTGAATTGGTATGCTGGTTTTACGCTGGTTTTATGGAGAATTCTTAAAAGGGAGAACTCTCATTCTGACGCTGCTGTCATCATGTGTTTGCACAGAGATAGCACAGGGTATCGGTATCTGTCTCTCTCCCTCTTTGCTGCTATATTTATCACCCTCCTGGCCATAAAAGGGCTGTCCTGGGGCTCTGACATTCCACTGACTACAGGCATTATTTTTGTTCTGGACATTCAAGTCCAGTCCTTACCCCTGGTCCTGTCTACGTCTGCCTTTGCTGCATTCATCTTTGCTATATGTTTCTGTTGTTCATCTGTTTCAGAGCTATTCCATTTGCTGTTGTTCATCTGGGCCCCGGTAAGTGTTTCTTTATGGCTGAAGGATTTATGTGTTCACCTATTTTTAATTTGAATCTGTAATGCCGAGTTGATAGTAGCTGCCTTTAATCTTCTCAAATCAACAGTTATTTGAGGAAGTTGTGGATTGGTACTGAAGAAATCTGAAGGCTCAACTGTGGAACAAAGTGAAGTAGCGCAAGGATTCACTTACCAAATTGGCTATCCCAGCATATTCTTATATTACCCTCAAAAGAAGCATGGACTGCGGAGATATAGCAGGAATCTGTTGTGTTACTACTTTTGGGATTAGAGAATGTGTAAATCTAAATATTTTCTAGTTGCAGAGGAGGTCTTGTGATTTGTAAAGGAGATGAAACACCACTGACTGAGCTGAAGGAAGTCTTATATGTTTTTTTTAAGCTTCTATGTTTCTGTTTTTTCTATTTCATTGTTTTCACTGATTGATGAAGCAAATCTTTAAAGAATTACGGATAGAAAATCGTGCAGCAGGCACTGCCAGTAATTCACTTCCCTTGATGTGTATTTACAGCCTACAAACAAGTACAGAACTGCCTGTCTGCTCAGATGTCATTCTGAAAATTCAGTTCAACAGCTGCTAACATATAGCTCTGAAATCGGCATATTCATCTAAATACGTCTTCTATATTTTTAGGCCTGGCTCTGCAGTTACAAAATCCTACACAGATCGTGAGAGGGAGTTCTTCCCTCATAGTAAAAAGGGCTGTTTAGTGTAGGTACAGGTGGGATGGATTTTATAAAATTTAAAGAGATGGGAGTCAATCAGATTACCAGCCAGCGCTGGTAATAGGAGAAAAATTCTTACAAGGTTCAAAACTTCTTGTCATCCCCACAAATGTAGCTCTGCTATATCTTGTCAGACTGATGTCACTAACTGACCTTTACCTGTGAGTAATGTTTGATGTTCCAGAGAAATACAGAACATAACTGGGAGGATGATGAAACACCTATAAAAGGAAATTCTTACATTGCATCAGTAGGAGTTGTCCTTTGATTTGAGCCAGGAGAGCTGACTTCTTGTTCAGCTTGTGTCTTAGTTGGTTCTTACTCCTACCATATACTTCTCTTACTTCTGAGGATAGTGAGGCCCACCGGTTTAATGTTTAGAAGAGAAAAATTGCCTTTATACATTCTAAATATGCTGACTTGAAGTTGTTAAGCCTGTTTTTTTTTTTTTTCACTCGGATAAAATGTAAATTGAAATGCGTCTTTTAATGTCTCTATTTGACAATACGTGAAGTGTTTTATTCTTTTGGATCACGTTCCCTGCTTTGCATCCTGGAAAGCTGGGGAAATCGCTGAGCAACAGGAGTGAATGGGTGTTAGCATCGTGGTTGTTGTAGCCATGAAGAAAATAAACAAAGCTGAAAATAAAACTGGAGAAGATGAAGGGATGCAACTGCATTGCTCTACAAAAGGGAGGCAAAAGGATGCTCTCATGCTCTTTCCCTTTCAGTGTGTGAAACAAGACTCATCTGCACACCTTAACTTTGCCAAATAAAGATCACAGTGGCTTTCAAACCCTAACCTTGTTCTTCAGACCTGGCAGAGAAAGCAGTGAAGAAAAATGAAGAAGAAATCTTATGAAACTGAGGAACTTAAGAGGAACTATGTACCACCAAAGGCCAACAAAGTGAAATAAATAGCAATAAAAAATATTGATTGAAATTAGGAGTAAGGATACTAAACAGAATAATTGTGTTCATTAGACTTGCATGGAAAAAAAAAAAAAAAAACAGTCAAGAGGACAAATAAAGGAGTAAGCAAGGAACTCAGTTTTTACCATAGAAAACTGTAGACTAATGCTCTTTCTCATCCCTCTCCCTTCCTCAGGTAGAAATTAAGTAAATGGATAAACGAATCTGATTGAAGTAATTGTTCCACTATAGTCAAGTTATCATCAGTTTCTTTTACGCACTCAAAGACTTCTGAATGACTCTATTGTTGACTTTCTGCAAATGAGTGACTGGGTCTGTTATGCAAAGAGCAGTTCCTAGACCTTGAGTGAGCCCTGAAATATAAATAAGTTGAAACTTTGTCTTTTTTTCATAATTTGCCTTAGTCTGGTGGAGTACCTGAGCCATTACCAAAGAGGATAGTTTGCTATTTTTTGTCTTGTGGTCTTGCTGCCAAAACAAATACTGAAGAAAGAGCCAGACTGCAATATTGAAAATGTAAAGACCCATGAAAAAATATTGATTTTCATGGAATTAAGATTACGTTTCAGTTCTGCAAGTAAGTGTATTTTATATCAATACATGAAATAAGTAGTTTCATCAACGTCAACAAAACCAGAAGTAGAACAAATTCCCCATTGTTTTGATTTGTATAAAAACCAGTAGTGATCATTTCTTTTTTTTATCATTTTCAATTTTTTTCCTCAACATTTTTCTACTGTAGCCTACTCCTCCTATTCATAATCACATAATCAGGGCTAATCCTAGCCTTCTTGTAAGCATGATGACCAGTGATAAGAAAAAGAAAGATTATCAGGATGGATTGGTAGAGGCAACTTCTCTTGCCAGAGGAGGAAGCATCTGTTTTAATAATAACAGCAAAACAAAAGAAGACTGGACTGCCAGCTGAAAAAACAAAAGGGAAATCCTCACTGTACTCAATCCTCATCCCATTTTCAGAAGGGAACTACCTCTCACTTGATCAAATTTCCTCCTATTAGAAATGGCAAGGAAAACTATTGGTGATTGTGCAAAGTAAAACTTAGGTGAGGATACCATCTGGAGGTATGACATTCTGGGATTAGAAAAGGGAACGCTCAGATTGATAAGCATTATATTACTTTAAATATTCCGTAATGACTGTATTCCCTATTAAACTGTAAAAGTGCGATAAGCCCCTTTATATGAATCTCTGTTATCACGTACAAAATAATAAATAGAAACATAGAATCTTTAGAGTTGGAAGGGACATTTAAAGGTCATAATGCATGTTTATGGAAAAAGAGTGATGTCCTCAATCTTACTGTTTTTAATTGATTATTAAAAATTTTTAAATTAAATTGAATTTTAAAATTGTGTTACAAAAATGAATGGAATGTTTGCATATTTTTGTCTTGTACTGAATAGTTTTCCTGCAATCTTGTACAATTTTAAATCATTTGTTAAATCAAGAAGAAGAGAATAAATTAACAAAAATATTTACAATACTTCTGAAGAAGTTGAACACATAAAATTTCATTAGCGGTAATGACTGGAGAAGTTAAACACAGAAGACTTCAGTAGTTTGCAGTAAGAACAGGGAGACCATTACAAGTGAACAGATGCCATAATACAAGGTTTTCTGCTTGTGTTGAATGAGATATGTCCTTCTTGAAACTTAAAAATGAACTCTTCTTAAGAAGCATCAAAAACGATAACCTTAAATTTATTATATGTTTAAAGATTGAAGTTCTTGTTAGTTTGTGTTAAGTTCTGTACTATTTGTATGCTGTCTCAGAAGTTTTTTTGACATTAGTCTTTATTTTTTATCTTTTTCAGACAGTCTTGTTACGCTTACATTCAGAAGAGTACAGGGAAAACAAAATTAGAAGGCATTCATGATGTCTTTACCTTTCTATCAAAGACACCATGACCATTATGACCGTGCATACCGCCATAAAGCACTGCAGTCAACCGTAAGCCAGTACCAAAAGGAAACAAAGAACAAATCTGCTGTCTATGCTCAAGGATCTGCAGCTTATGCCAGGGGCTCTGCAGCCTATCGCCATGCTTCTGCAGCAGACTTCAGCCTCGAGTCTTCAGCAGCATATAGCCATGGCTCTTCAGCCCACAACCTTGAGTCAGCAGCCTACAGCTATGGATCTACAGCCTATGATCATGCTGCTGCGCAAAGTAAGAGATCTGCTGCCTACAGTCTTGATTCTGAAGCCCTCAGCAAGAGCTCTGCTGCCTATAGTCATGGATCTGAATCAATCAACAAGCTGGCTGCAGCCTACCGCCTGGGGTCAGAGACATACGGTCTTGGGTAAGGCTAAAAGTAAATCTGTCTTTGAAACAGTATTTTAGAACAAAAATGTGCTACCGTATCCCATTGGCATCAGTGGCAAAACTCTCAAGGTCTTCAACACAAATAAGCTCTGTGACGTGGTTTTAATATGTTTTCCAGACTTAGTGTTTTCTTTTGGCTTTGAGGCTGGGAAGCACTCTGGTCAGCTAGTTTGCTGGACTAACTTATGTGATATTTGGTATGAGAACAGCACTGACAAGGCTGACATGGCTGAATGATGACGAATATGAGCTACATATACATTCTCCATGGGTGGGCATGAGCCCCCAAAATTGTTCTGCCATATTAAGACAGCTGAAGCTAATATTCAGTGCTGAGAGAATGTCTGGGTTGAGGCTGGCTCTTATTTGGCCATGGTGGAGCAGTAACAGAGCTTGGAGCTGTTTGCATAAGTTGAGCTGACATGTTCATATATCATTAAACACTTCTGCCGTGGCATAGTGTTTTCATTTTTGTGCTGAGTCAAGAAATTGAAATTTTCACAGTGAAAATAAGTTGAAAGATACTACTTTCAAAGAACACTATGACTGTTTATTTTGCATTAGAACAGCTATGCTTAGCTGCCATTATTTTAGTTTAATTAAGACTGTAAATAATGCTCAAGCAATTACTTTAGCAGAATATTTTAGATATCATAGCCTCGTGTTATATGTATGTATCTCAGAAATTGGGGGAGCATTAAAGTAAGATTAGAGCAGCTGTTAGCAATAAAGAAAATAATCAACAAATTATAGACAAAACATCCGCTCTCCATTATATTAATATAAAATTTAGAGCGTTATTAGCAGAGCCAATTGAGACTTGTTCACCAGAAAACTTGAATTTTGAAAAGAGAATATTCTCCAAGGATTTTGGATAAATGTGAATTCTGACCATAGTGCTGAGGGAAGGACTACCTGTACCACAGTAAATAATGCCTCATGATTACAGCCTTCACTTGTCTTTCAGGAAGTTCAGTGTCAAGATTCCATTTGCCAGAGTTTGTTCAGGAAATTGAACCTCAGGCAGTTAGAGCCCAGGTGAATGACTTGACTGTCTTGGGGCTGGACAATATCCAGTCTTTCCTGTTGAAACAATTTCACTTGTATAAATAATTAACCACTCTGTGACGTAGCAAGAAAGACTCATTCATAATCTGCTGATAAAGGGATGCAGACTGGAGATGGAAGTTTGTTCCTAGAGAGAGTCAAATTGCTCCTGCCCTGCAGTGATGCAGCTGTGCCTACTTGTTGCTGCTATCCCTAACCCAAAGCTTTGCTATTCTCATAGAAAACTTTGAATATTCCAATACATGGAAACATTACCTGAAGTTACAAAATGATTGTAAAAATAAAATCTGCCAAGTCCCATTGACAAATGCTTCAGTGACTGAGGATTTTAGATACTTATTCTGAAATGCTAATCTTCTTGCCAAGAACTCTAATTGTTTAATGTACTGAAATTATACTAAGAGAGCTTGGAACGTTTCTAGGTTTCCTAGGTGCTTTGTCTGACATAATAGCTTTTGTTTTGAAACAGTATATTTGGTGCTACTTGTAAGCTGCTCTGTAGCATAAGAGTTGCCAACAGATCTCATGTACTGTCCTGGCAATCAGAGATGAGAATGTCTCAGCAGTAATGCCTCTCTGTGATACTGTCTTTGTACCAGAGGTATGGGAAACTCAGTGCTGCTGTGGGAGACAAGGACTTGGGATAACTTAAATTGCTCTTGCACAAAACTTAATACATGGGAAAATATGTTTCTGAGTGGTAATATTTAAGATAATTTTATGGTTAATATGGCCTCAATGTTGGTATTTATTTGGCTTCTGAAGCAACTTCTTGGTGGCCATTCTGGTGCAATTTTTAAGATGTACAAGTGGTGCCGATTTAAAGTAATTCTTCCCAAGCTCATGCCGTCTTCTCTTGAAAGCTCAAAACGCTTCAAGGGATAGTGTGGAGACAAGAAGTGTTACTAAAATAATCTGAGCAAATCACTTTCTGATTTCATCCTTATAAAAGAAATAGTATAATGGGGGTGCAGGGGGGGAAGAAAAAGTCTTCAAAAAGTCTTCAAACACTATCAATTTTCAAAAAGTCAGAGTGCTCTGAATCAAGGTGCTGCATCCAAACTAGAGCTCTTGGTGGTTACTTGAAGCCTGAATACACACAAATCCAAATCCAGATAAAACTGTTCAAATAACTTGATTACTGGCTGTCATTTGATTTAACATTTAAATTTATGTATAGTAGTTTTGTAGATGTATAGTTTTGTGAATAAACCTTTCTAAGCCCAAGAGGAAAACAGACTATTCAAATACTGAGCTTAAATTCAAGCCACCACTTATTTTTTTTTTGAAAGTAGCTTCTGCTAAGCTTTACTATTCCTGCAAAATGTGAATCTCATCCATTTCTATAACCACTCACAGAAAAGAGTGTCCATAAAGAGGTGAAGCTGATGCACAGTTGGTGCTATGTGAGGAATATATCATGGGAAAGCAGTGGTGAAGGACGCAGGGCTGAGTAACATGCAAGATCTTGACCTGATCTCAGTTCTCTGAGTGGAAAGCACGCCCAGAGCACTGACAGCTTGAAGGAACTACAGCTCCTTCAAAATGAGACAGCCTGTCTGTTCATTGCATTTCAAGCTTTTTTCAAACCGCGACAGCTTGGAGAAGCAAGAGGAGAAAAATGAAAGCTGGCAAAGCTAAGAACAAGTGTGGAGGGATGTTTTCAGCTCTGCTGGTTACCATTTGTCAAAGCTGTAAAATGCTGGGCTCGTAAAACAGAGTTTCACCAAGCAAAGGTTGCCACATCACACCTTGTCCTCTCCGCCAGCTGGGAGCCACCCCAGCCCTGCGCTGCTCCTCTTGCCTCTGCAGGGCTGTGAGGCTCGATTATTTTTTCTTTTCTGTCACTTTCTTTTTCTTTTTTTTTTTTTTTTTTTTTTTTTTGTAAGCTCAGTATTTTGCCTTTGCTCAAGCTTTCATTGCTTTTCTGTGTCTCCTTTTCCTGGCTGGCAGCATCAGGTAAAGACAGTTGTGTTGCAGAGTTGCTTTCTGACACCAAATAGGCTTGCTCAGAGAGAAAATGTAAGTTAATGGTGTGGCTCAGGTATTTGTATTGATTTGTAGTTCAGGAGAAATAGCAAAGACAACAGGAACATAATTCAGGTGAACGAAGCAAGGAGCAGAGAGGCATCTTACCAACTTGCAATTAATTAGACTGCCAGATAGTAATGCTGTTCTGAGCAATAACGTAACCAGGAGCAGCAGAGGGCTGAGTAAATATTACACTTTAAGAAACATGAGAAGACTGTGAACTTGACCTCTCTGCTGGCACTGCTCGTCCTTCAGTTTATTATAGGTGAGGTTTAAGGAGAAGGCTTCCAAACACCACAGCTGAGCACGGAAATCGTTTTAATGGAACCTGCTACGTGGAAACAATTCCCCTTTAAAACGTTTGTTGTGGAATCCCTGTTAGGGAACAGCATGATTATTGCCAGCAGTATTGCTTGGGCCCTTGACAAATCTGTCAGCAACTTAAAGTGAGTGCAGTCACCACAGTGTCCTTCTCATCTTATCTTTAGAAGCTGGATTGAAAGAGCTTTCTTGTGAAATGCCTTTATATATATATTATATATATATATATATATATTTTCTCCTGGGTTTGTCAGTCCACCCTCTCCTCTTCACAGTGAATCTGTTCAAACATTACATGCTAGAAAATAATTAGCTGCAGGAGATAGGCCTGAGAAATGGCTCTTGGCTAGTGGAGCTCCCCTGGTACAGCTATGGTATGTACCAACAGCATCTCTTCCTGCTGGCAGAATACAGTGAGAGAGAAGCATTAAAAAAGCATCCTAAGGACAAGATAATGATTTTCTAGCGGTGCTGATGAGCTTACAGATGCCTTTTCATGCTGTGGTAGAATAACTGCAAAATAGAGTGTTGTGGCCCATTCCTAGGATACATTTCTCAGGCCCAGGCTTTCTTTGTGCAGGATGGGAAACCTGTCTCTTCAGGCACAGGGACAAGGGCCAACATACTGAAGTCTGTTTATATCTTGAAGAAGATACAAATGAGAATACAGATGAGGATATGGCATCAGAATACAACCTCTTCTGGGGAGTCTAACAGCCTCTGCACAGTAACGTTGCTACAGGGAATGCTAATAGTGGCTATCTGTTTTTTAGTATCTCTACAGGATGATACCTGTGCTTTAGCATTTATAACCATCTAGGTCCTCATTTCATACATTCAGTGACTCTACTGTGAAACTGAGAAAATGCTGGCATTGATGTTTTAACATGCTGAAACCATCAAGAAAGGAGGACTCTAAGCTTGGGTCACCAACCTTGAGAAGGCAGCACAGATAGCATCTGACCTGGAAAGAGTACACGTGTGCTAGCTGGGTAGATCAAGTGAGGCTGAAAGCTGTTAAAAGGTCATGGTACCGTTCCTCCCTGCGAAACCAGAGAGCACTGATATCCTGCTCCTTCTCCTCTGGGGAGATTCTGTTCCACATATCAGATAAAAGGTTGGAACGCTTTAAAATAAAGGGCAAGATTTTAGAAACCAGTTCAAGAAAGCAGAGTCTTCCCTTAGACTACCTAAATAACAGTTGTGGGCAGGGTTTGGTTTTGTATTGCACAGGAAGAAACAATCATAACAAAAAAGAAAAACGTGGGAATACACCTTATGATAGCAGTAATGACCAGTTTGTTTTCACATGCAGAGTCCATCTGAATATTAATTTCTGCTCTCATCCACATAGCTCACCCTAAATAGATGCAAATGATAGGAGGGTTTGGAAAGGAGAAATGTTTTCTTCCACTTCAAATTTATTCATCTCAGCTTTTGGCTCATGCACTCCTATTCTGAAAAAGGCTTTGGAGTTGCTCTGGATACTCCTGAAAGCACCAGCTGGGTGCTCTGGTGTGGATGCAAAACAATTGGAAGATTAGGAACAGCTGTGGGAAGAAATGAGAACAAATTAGGAAGCATGCTCTGTCAGCGTGTTAATCCAAGGTATTCTTGTAGCTGAAATACTGGTTGCAGTTCCTATTATCCTGCCCAAAAAGTACAGTCTGAAACTAGGAAAGGATGGGAGATTGATAAGGGGACTGGAAGGAGGATACCCTCTGCCTAGAGAAGCTAAGGGGCTGGGGCTCTTGTCTTGGGAAGGAGGCTAATGTGAGCATGTAAGAGTCTATACAGTAGTGAAAGATATGCAGAGAATGAACAAGGAGCATTGCTTTTCCCTGGTATTCTTCACGCAGAGCAACAGTTAAACACAAAGTATCTTATAGTGTCATAAACTTAAAACAGGTTCAAAAGAAAGTGCCATTTGCCTAATATAAATAAGCTGTAAGCCCATTTTCTGTAGCAGTGATGCAGCCTCTTACTCAGAATGTTCCCAGGTCTTTGCTTGATATCAGAAAGATTTTTCTAGGGATGTATTTCTCTATATAAACTTTTTAGAAAAATCAGCTTTAGGCTATTGCCAGAGTAGAGAATTGGTCTAAAAGCATCCTTGTCATTAATCAGTATGATGCTTCTCAGGGGGATACTGCTTAGTCCACGTTATGTTTTTGGAAGAGCGGATGACTGCAGTAAATTGTTTGCTGTTGTGTCAGAAAGCCTGAGTCCAGTAGATGACTGGAGGCCCTACGTGGATCTGTTCAGTTCACAGATGTTACCTGTGGCTTTGATAGCAAAGTGTTCTGAGCCCTAGCATAGTACCTATGGGCAACCCTTGCTCTTAGAAACAGCACAAAGACTCCCACTGCAGCTGCCCCTTTGCACTGAAGAAGAGAGGGGAAGTTGTCTAGGAAGGTGCTTTTCTGATTCTCAGCACATACACACCAGGTGTGTTTTCACCATGCCAGCCAGAATAATCAGGTGGCTACAGCAAAAGGTGCCTTGATGCTCAAAGTTTAGAAAGCTGCAGTGAGTGGGAATCAGCTGTGCATGTGTGGTATTTTTATCCTATTCCTCATACCTCTGCAAAAGACCTAATTTTATCCTGGTTTTTCAGTCTGTGGTGAAGATGTCTGACATCAATCTGAAGGGCTTAGGGGATATTTTCTTAAATGCCAGCTGTGGAAGGCATAAATTATGAGGGTGAGGTATTCAGATTCAGCCTCTTGCAGTGTTTGATTTAAAAAGAGAAAAGGAACAGTTAGAGCAATTCTCTCCTTTTTGAATAATTTTAGAGAGTAACAAGTGAAAAAAACAATATGTAAAGAAAGCATCAACAAAGGCCTGGCAGAGGGTGATAGGACTTGCTATGTATGCCACCCAATTTTTCCCTGTATAGGTGCAGAATCTGGACCCAAACTGAAAATTAAACTAATGGGAGATAACCAAATTCTGTTTTGGGAACAAGTAGGTTTGGATTTAACAGTACTCACAATGCAGAGTTGGACTTGATGAGTTGGACATCTGGGTCCTCTCCAACTTGGGATATTCTATGACATTTTCACCACATTTTTTCTACTTTTATGAAAATAGAAACTTCTTGGCTTTTAAACTGAAGACCAAAAGACACCAATCTTATGTGATCTAGAAACAAAGCAAGGAGTTCAGTGGCCTCCTAAAGGGTTCAGCCTACAGCCCTGAGGCAATCTGATGGCTGAGTCATAATTCCAGGTTTACCCCATTTTAAATTAGGACAAAAATAAAAGTCAACTGCTAAGTAAAGGACAGATGTTCCTTACAGATCACAGTTCATTTACGAAAACTAATTAAACATTTACTTTTTTACCATTTATTTGACAAAGAGTTGTCTCCATGCATTTCTGGTTGGCTGTCAGGTTGTACCACATCATTGCCAAACCCAGGATGCAGTCAACTTTTTATTTATCTTCAGTCTTACATTATGCATGTGTTTTCTTCTCCATGTGTATGAGTTTTGGTCATTATCCTGCCGTGAGTGTGGTCTGGCTCTGGGCTGAGGAGCCTTGCTGAGAGGTGGCATGCCTTAATTCTGCTCTCGTGTCTGTGCACATCAGTAAGTTTGTGCCATGCAAACAAACCTCCAGTTCAAAAGTTGCATATGATTTCCATGGTGATGTTGAGATAGAGATGAATAGGCAATTCAGAGATTTATAAAAGGCTGGCAGCTTATGAAGATACTGCAGCTCTAATGCATGAATCTGAGAGTTAAGGATTCTGTGTTGCATTTGGAGAGGAGGAAGGTATTTGCAGTGCAGTTAATACAATTTTTAACCAAATAGGACTGCCTCAAATATGCTTCTCACTGCTTAGAAGTCCTCCCCTTATGGTGGGGAGCAGAAGTCTCTTTTGCTTTGCTTTTCATTCTTCCCACTCACTCATTCCCCATCTACCTGTGCTTTGTGAAATAGCATTACTTCACTCAGCTTTCTGCTTTCAATGGGCTGGGGTGGTATGAGAGAGCACCAGGGAAGGAAACTCCACTTTCTGAGCCCTATGCTCTGCCCTATAATTTCTCTGAGGAGTCCTGAAGGCATCGTTACTTTGGATATATTTGTCCACCATCAATATTTTTGTTGGAGACCAGACTCGAATTGAGAGCTGTGTGTTTTAGGAAAGTAGAAATCATCAGTTCAGATACAATCTTCAGAATTACTTGGTGGTCTTAGTAACTAAAACTGTGTATATAAACTCACCAGTCCCAAACCAAGCCATGAAATGTGCATTGCCACCAGGTATGTTGTTTATACTCTGTATTTAGATTTAATATCAAGGGGCATTGGTGTTATATTTGTAATGATCTGCTTGTAAAAAGTGCATTTTGTTTTGTGTTTAATAACTTCATTATTAAAGACAATATTTTCTTGCTTTTCAACTGACAACAAAAGTGAATTAATTTAATATTACGTTAGAATGTTTCTTAACAGCTTTTTTCTGAATTTAACAATATCATTTTTATTTCAGACTGAAAGATGCCAACTTAATGATTGAAGATCAGTCCTATAAAATGAGCCCCAAAGCAAAGAGAGCAAAACAGAATTTGGTATCTGAGGACAAAGAGAATGAAGCCATAGACTATTCAGTACCGATATTCACAGGACGGTAGGTGCATTTTTTCATTTTTTGACAACTTCTGATATTTTATTAATGAATTCTAAAATAACAAATCCTTTTTTCTTCCCTCCCNCCCCCCCGCACCTTGAGGAGGTTGTTTGCACTTCACATGAGTGTTAAAAAGATGAGATGTTAAGTAACTGGCAGAAAGTCAGTCATGGGGCATCCAGAACCAGGACAAATGGATCCAGGTGTCTGGACTTTGTTTCAAACATGTCAACAGGGACACTTTCTATGAAATTATGATATAATTATAACTCCACTTACTGGGAACTGGATGAGCATGTTGTCCACGTTGTTCACCTTGTTCTGGTGGTTTAAAGGCTTGTAATCCAGTGTCCCCCGTCAATCATATTAACAATGAAACAATGTGCTAATGTTTTGTCCTGGCAGAGGGAAAACCTGGGATGAAACCAAGTAGTTTTTCAAATCCCTTATAATGATTCATGCAGATCTCACGTGTTGGTGGTATTTATTGAGCAGCTACTACTGACGTAATGTTTTACTGTAGCAGTGTCCTCAGCAAAGCTGAATGTGAACTTTGTGTGGAAGCCAGAACCAACACAAGCAAGGAAGCTCCCTTGTCCTTTTGAGGATATAGCATAATGATTCTGTTAGGAGTCTATGACAGATCAGGTCTGGACATTTGTTTAGATTGAGCCATACCAGGGTGGGATGTGGAAAAAAGATTTCTGTTTTGAGGCCAGGAGAAAAGTTTCTTGCCCACCTGCAATTGAACAGAAGCCTTCCTCCAGCTTGCCTTTTTTCTGCTATGCACATTTGTCATGGGATGCTTCTACACTGTTTCTGGGAGTTGGTACCCTGTGCCTGCTGCTTCATCAGCACTCGGGACACAATGTCACCCCTCCTCTGTGGCCAGATTTGTGCTTTTGTGTGATGCTGAGTTCACTTTGTCAGTGGGAGGCGTTACTGCTTTTGCCTTCTGAGCATCCTGCTTTTGTGATGAGGCCAGCAGTTCTGGTTTTTATTCATTCCTTTCAACCACCCTGGAATAATTTTTTACCTTCCCTTTATATGTTTCCACATCAGAGTCACTTCTTTTTGATCCCACCAACATTCAGAAGTGCACACTGTTGCATTTTTCAAGTATTTCTCTGGAGTTCCAGCCATATATTCTGTGATAGAAATACATAAATATGTCTCACATGAAGCTTGCAGCAACGTATTTTCAAGGCTTCTCACTACCTATATACTTTACTCAGCTTTTGCTATCTGTCTCCCTTGCCCTTAAACATTAATATGCTCCCTTTTTATTTTGTCTGCAGTCTACAAAAGTAAAATTTATAGTGTTGGTCAACTGATGGCTGTGCTCCTGGATAGTGATCTTAGATTTTATACAGGCTCCTGTGATCTTAATAAAGCATGACCTTTCTTTTTTTATTTCACTTTTTTTTTGTACAATGAATACGATAATATCTAATTCAGTGTGATAATGTGGGGTTTCATTTGCTTGTGTCTGTGTGATACCTGCAGATACTAAGTCAAAAGATACAGATTCTTACACCGTACTATTCATCTTCTTACTACTGTGGGAATCAGTCTCACTTTTTGCACTTGGCAACTCCAAGTTGTCTGTGATTTCGTGCCACCGAAGTGACCCAAATAGATTTTCTGCAATTACTTTAAAAATATTAAAAAAAAGGCATGTGATGCCAACTCAACAGGGCATGAAATGTTTGGGATACTTTTTTAGGCTTTTTTTCTGTTGGCATCATGTCCATAAACACATGCCAAGGCTGTGGAAGTCGCATGCCACATTCCTGTCAGGTATTTATTTTTGTTTGAAAGATAGCAGCTGAATCATGTGCATGTTATATGTCATTCCCAAATTCCTCTGTGAAATGGATGTGTGGCTTCCCATGGGGGGGATAGCTGTGACTAGTTATTTATAAAGGTCAGCTCTACGTGCGTTCATTGGCGCTGATGCCTGTGCTGCTGGATGACCTTCAGCACTGTGTCACCTTTTCTGTGATTTGATTCTATTTCAGACCATCAGATTCTGCTGGAAAAAAATAAAATAAAATCCCTCACTCAAATTATTCAGTTCGTATGTCTTTTTCTGAAACACATAGGCTTATGCTTGCTAGATAAAATTAGGGAGGGCTAGGCATTATTCCAGATAATAACACTTGATGTAATGCCGTAGGTGCTAAAAATACTTGGTATAGGTTGTGGGACTTTTTGCAGCCACTAACAAGTACAAGCCAAAGAACTGCAGATGGTAGATACACTTTAAATAATAATGTGTGAGTGTCATTTGGAGTTTGATCTTGTTCGAAAATTATATTCTATTGAAACCCTTGAGACGTGGCTGCAGAATCAATTCTTAAATGGTAGTGACTGCTGCTTCTGATGCATTCCTCATTGCAGGAAACGTTTTTCTTTGATCTGGGAAGATTACAGCAAGAAAAAAATGCTTAGCAAAACTAAATATTTAATACTGTTGATCAAAAGCCTCTAGGGACCATTACTGCAGACAGCTAGGCTAAGTCCTGTATTAGACTGAGGATTCATCAGCTCCCAGGAGGTGCTTTTATTCCTTGAGGTTCATATTGTGAAGTTGCTGAGATCTTAATTGCTGTTATCAAGGAAGTAATGTCAGTTTGCCTTTGAAACAGAATGCCACTGATTCATTAAAACTGAATATAGATAACTACATTCATATGCATTAAACCAGGCTTTCAAAATTGTCTTTAGAAATTTGTCATATCTCTGCAGCTCAGATATTTCTGGGAAGAGCTGATGCGCTGGTGTAAAGAGAATCATCACACTGATACATTTCAGGATCACTGAAGTAGCCTGAAACACAGAAAGGCAGAGTTTGAACATGTGAGGGAAGTCAAAGCTCTAAGCTGTTAAGAAAGCTTTTAGCCTTTTGAGGATCTTTTATGACTAATTATGCTTTCAGCATACTCCACTGCTTGACTGTATTGCATCTTGCTGAATTGACATTGTGCTCTAAATGTAAGGGGTTGGACAGTTAGTTATGGGCTTGAATCCAAATTTTCCTTAATGTTGAGATGTCCTATCAAATGCGTAATGTTAGCAATCTTAGAGAAAACAGAAAATCATTTTGATATGTAGCAGACGCGTTTTATAATCAAACAGCGAGGCTGTGCTTGAGTGTATTCTGGAAATAAACAGTGGCTTTTCTCTCTGTAGTGTTTGCAAGACAGCTTGTCCAATACTCAAACAGAACCTCTTTTCATTGTGCCATCTGATGTTCATAGAATCTGCATAAAATGGCGTGGGTTGGAAAGGACCTTAAAGATCATCCATTTCCAAACCTCCTGCCTTAGGGGGCTGGATCAGGCTGCCCAGGGCCCTATCCAACCTGATCTTGAGCCAGGAATGGGACATCCACAGCTCCTCTGGGCAATCTGTGCCAATGCCTCACTGCTCTTTCTGTGAAAATTTTCCCCTGACATCTAAATGAAATCTCCCCTATTTTAGTTTAGTGCCATTTCCCCTTGTCCTATCGCTATCACACCATGTAAAAAGTTGGTCTCCCTTCAAGTACTGGAAGGCCACAATGAGGTCTCCTCAGAGCCTTTTCTTCTTCAAGCTGAACAAGCTCAACTTCCTCAGCCTGTATTCATAGGAGAGATGCTCCAGCCCTCTGACCTAAAGTAAATAAACTCAGCAGAAAGTTAGTAATGTTTCTCCTTAGGTCAAGGAACTCTCATTGTATATGTGTACATTTGTGCACAAATGTGCGCAAGAACTTCTTTACGGTGATGGTGACGGAGCACTGGAACAGGCTGCCCAGGGAGGTTGTGGAGTCTCATTCTCTGGAGATATTCAAGACCCGCCTGGATGCCCACCTGTGCGACCTGGTGTAGGGAACCTGCTTTGGCAGGGGGGTTGGATTTGATGATCTCCGGAGGTCCCTTCCAACCCCTGTGATTCTGTGTTACTATAGAATCTATGATGTCCTGATGGTGCCAAAACACCATGACCTCAATAGTACTTCCATTTGTGCATCTGAAAATAAGATTGGAGCTGTTGGGAATACAAGTTCTTTGCATCCTACTTTTGTAGAAATGCTTCAAGGAAGTCCTTATTCATCTCCTTAAAAACACTTGGAAGGTCAGTCATTCTGCAAACATTAAAGGATTGAATTTTTTATGAAAGAAGAGAGCTTGTGTCATATATTCAGTGTTGTTTTTCTATTAAAAAAAAAAAAAAGATTGCAAAGGAGAATATTGTTATACTGCTATAATTATCCTGCCCTTTGATATTCTTACTACTAATGCTATGTCTGTAAATCATATGATAGATCATATGACCCTTGAGCCTAACAGATATGAAGATGTGCTCTAAACTCATCATTGTAGCAATGGAGATAATAATTGTTAAATGGAAAATTTGCTTGGTGTGTTTGTACAGAGAGGCATTGAAAATGGCCATGACTTAAAAGAGGGAGTGAATACTCTGTCATTCTTTGGTACGCTTCCATGGTTCTGCTTTGAATACCTGTGGACTCTTACAGAAGTAATGATCTTCAAGGCAGAAATATATTATGAAAGACTATTGGCATTTTAATATCTTCTGTAGTTGGCTGGCTTAATAGAAAATATAAGTGGAATATGTTCTCTGCATTTTCCAATGGGATTCTGCTTTTTAAACCTTCTTTCAGTGAAGTAAACATCAGTGGGATCACAGACACAGAAGAAGAAAGAATTAAAGAGAGTGCTGCCTACGTTGCTAAAAGGAATCTCTTTGCGACCGGTGAAGGAGTTAGTGTCAGCAAGGTGGCCAAGTCTGTCTCTGAAGAGGAACATCACGAGAAGAAATCAAGGAAAGTAGCGATACGGGAGTCTGCAGAGCGTGTGGCCCTGAAGAAAACGGTAAAAGAATAGAAGTGAACGCCTAGGCGGTACTCAGTGCAGGTCTTCTTTGGTGTTTGTAAAAAGCCTCTCACATCACAGCCCTGATTTACACTAAGAGCAATAGCAATTGTGTTAGTAAATCCCGAAGTATTTTCAATGAAAGTATTTTCAGTGTCTCAAACTCTAGTTATCTTGGTGTTAGGTGGTAAGAAAAGAGGCATCAGAAACTGCAGTAATGTTGGGAGAGAGGAAGGCAGAATGGAACAGGGAAATAATCTTTTGCTGTGCTCACACCTATGTAAGTGGCACAGCGTCCCCCACCTGAACCACAAGGCAGTTTTTAGGCAGTACTTAGCAATAAGAAGGTGATGGGATAATTCCTGACATTTTATGGCCGAGGGACAAGCTTGTCCAAAGTGTTTATTACAGTGTTTTTATTACAGTGTGCAAATAAGGGAGGCAATTGTCAGCATCTGGAACTGAATGTCTAATTTTGGGTAGCTTTGATACTTCTGTGCAAATTGTTAAAAAAAATAATCAGATGGTAGTTATGAATATGTTATGACCAGAGTGGGAGAATATATTAAATAAAAATACACGTTGATAGCTAATTTATTAATGTTCTATGCAGAAGAATTGGCAGTATGCTCCTAAAGTATCCTCATGATGTGAGGTTGAAAAGGCCGTAAACATTTGAAGGTTAAAAATGCAAAACCATCTTGAAAAATTGAGAAACAGTGAAGGTGAACTGTTATAACAAATAGAAATTACTACACACAGAAGGAAAAGAATAAGCAAGAGGGGAATGCCTGGTCAGGTACAAGTACCAACGGGTCTGGGAGTTATAATAGGTCACAAATTTAATGTCAGTTAAAATCAAGATTCTACTGCATAAAAACAAATGCCATTCTAGAGTGTATTAACAAAATTATTGTCAATAAAACACAGGAGAAAGTTACTTAATTGTATTGGAAACTGTTGGACCTCTGACAGTGCTTTGAAGAAAGCATGATTTATAGTATATTAGTAATTCTTTTTCTGGAATAGTCAGGTGAAATGGCTACCCAGGGGTAATGGAAGATTCCATCAGCAGGAAAGATTTGTGAGCAGGTCTGTCAGAGATGCTCCAGGCTTACATGACCTTGCATTGGAGAAGGAGTACAGAAGACATTTGAGTTTCATGATTTCGCCTTTCACTGTGTATACCAAAACCAAAATTTAAACATGGAACATTATTTTATTTAGGATCATTTTGAGGGGAAAATACAATTAAACCAATCCAGTTATTTTGGAAGGATAAACTCTTGAATATAAAAACTTTTATGTGTGTGTTCAAATGAGATATATACACATTACATATTCCTATCTGGATTTCAGATTGAAAATTGCTTTTAAAAAATTCAAAAACACTTTTTAGTTTCAGTGTTTTGCACTTGTAAATAATGAAGTTTATAATGAGATGTTTCTTTTCCAGCTAGAAGATACTCAGGCATTTCACAAAAAGTTGAATCAAGATAAACTTTTACATCCTCCCGAGTTTGTTATCAAACCTCGTTCTCACACTATCTGGGAAAAGCAAAATGTCAAATTTCATTGCACAGTGGCTGGCTGGCCAGCACCCCGTGTTACGTGGTAAGTTTGTATCTCCATCGCTCGAAGTCACCCCAGTAAATGCGGCATATTTTCCAGTAAAAATACAAAATGACTGAAAATTCAGGTTTAGAGGCCACCCTAAGCCTTTCAAGTCACTGGACAAAAACAAGGCAAAATACTAGAAGTATTTGGTAGCAATGATATACAGGTATCATGCATATTTTTCATATAAACATCCAACATACACTCTCTGTCTTCTGATGAAGAAAAACAGCAGTGCAATTTACCACCAGTACTATCCATAAAAAAGTGTTTTCCAAGTACTTCTCTTTAGTCCACTAATGCCATTAAACAAAGCATTAACAAGAACTAGCTGCTTTGCTGCTTGGCTATTGAGCAGATATAGTACTCAGCCTCCATGGAAATGAAATCTCATTACACCAGATGTTCATAGAGGTCACATCCTGATTATCTGAAGTCAAATGTTATGGATAGATGTAGGATTAGCCAAATCTTCTGAAATTTTGGAATCTCCTGGAAGCTTTCTATTCACTAGGTCTTTGGATTAAATCATTATTGTAAGAACTCCATAATACATTCTTTTTTCATAGCTGAAGGTGCAATTTGACTCTTGAGTTAAAGTTTATCCTGAATGAAATTTAGTTTAACTTAATTAACAGTGACTCGTGAAGCTTTACAGTCTTGCTGTTTATTATGATAATTTTTCTAATCACTTTTATGCCACACAATCAAGTTGCTAAGACAGCAGATAATAACTTTTCTTCAAACGTAAAATGAGATTTGGTACTCACTTTTTAATTTAAAAGATTCTTCTAGAATGTGTGTATAAACATATGGATGTGTATATAAAATGAACAACTAATAAGCCTATGCTTGGTGTTAAGCATTAATTAGGAATGTGTCCTGAGAATATTCTGTTTGTGGAAACAATAGAATACAGCTATTATATCATGGCATTAAGTAATAATCATATTTGATAACACTTGAGTTTCTTAATGGAATTTGTGTTTATTTAGGTCTTAAAAATCTTAATTTCAGGACTTAACAAAAAGAACCACTAAAAAGGTACATTAATAGGCCAGAGATGAAGCTCAGAAAGTTTTTCTTTAGGCAACCAATAAGTAGGCTCTTTACAGACACTTATTTCCGGTTGCTTAAGAGCTGTAAATGCACTATTTTGATGTTCCTTCTAAAGGAGGACAAACGCTTCGGATCTGGTCTCTGTTGAATATGAAGAATGGTCAGCTACACTTGTGGCTGTAATCCAGTTCTGTAACCTGAACTTAACGAAGAAGTCAAGAGCAGGGCCATTTGCATTTTGCTTGAGATACACCTTGTCCTGAAAACTGGCATGCTTAAATGCCAAGCCTTCAGTTATTTGCCTTTGCTCTTGTTGTGAACCACCCTTTCATCTACATGCTAAATATGGATGGTGGAAATTAATGCATTATTTTATAATACATTTGAATTCTAAAGGGACTTTAGTTTGCCATGGGCTACTAATGGGAAAAATGAGTTCAACCCTTTCAGCAGGTGTCTTTGCTCAGATTTGCAGAACAGTACTGACCTGGTTCTTTCAGTTTGCATTCAGAATTTTTAACTAAATGTCAGTTGTATTTTCCAGAGAGTCATTCTTTGTATAAGCAATGAAGACCTTTTCATGTTGTGCATGATAAATTAGAAAGCTTCACAGACTTTCTCTAAAGAAAATCTCACTGTGTGTTGCAGCTGTCCTGACTCCCTTAGAAAAAGCTTATGGAAAACCCAGGACATTTGAAACCAGTAGCAGAAAGCATAAACTATCAGTGCGTAATGACAGTGGGAGGTTGCAGTCCAACATTAGCTTATGACTTGGCTCTTCTGGAATCTGCGTTTCCAGAAATAACAAGTGGTCCTTCTAAGATGAGCACTATTCTTTCCATAGACAAATATAAATCAGCAAAAATTAAATAATTTTTTAATAGAATTTGATAATGAAGACAGATGAAGTCAAATTTTTCTCCTTGCTAGAGTAAGTCAGTTAAAACTTAATTCTGCACAGCGCCACATGCTACCAAATGCCTTCAGTGCCAACAAGATCCAAGGGATGCCCTTGGATCAAGTCCAGTCATGTTCTATAGGATTTTGCATTCACTAGAAAATATTAAGAATTGGTAACATTATTCTATTTTCTAAACTATTTGACGCAGGACAGAGAATATAACGCTGCTCAGATGTTGCCAGTCCTGTGGGCACCATTGTGCAGAAGAGTAGTAGCAAATGGATTCACTTCTAGTGGAACAGTGCTGTAGGTCAGGATAATGAAGTAGGAGATCTGTAATGAAGCCAAGTAGATCTGCACATGTTTGGAGTCCAAAACAGAGGGTACTGCCCTGCATCAATTCCCTCTTCATAGATGTTTTACCGAGAGGATGAAAATCATTGAGTGATTTTC
Source organism: Pavo muticus (assembly GCA_016647715.1). Classification (NCBI taxonomy): domain Eukaryota; kingdom Metazoa; phylum Chordata; class Aves; order Galliformes; family Phasianidae; genus Pavo; species Pavo muticus. The sequence continues at coordinate 2,503,705 of JACDJE010000023.1, read as the reverse complement.
ACTCACTTTGGTGCTTGGATAAATCACAGTGTATTACACTGCTCAAATATTTGTAGCCAGGGAAATATTCTTTATTCCACAGTACTGTAAGGCAATGCTCAGCTTTAGAGATGTAGCAAACTCATTGTATTTTTTGGTAAGAAATACAATTGCATGTTGCTGATTTGTTTGGTGAAGTGGGGCATGCCACTGGCAACAGACTGGTTCTCCGTCCTGGTTGAAAATTGTGAGATAAACTGGTATTTAAAATCAGAAATGAAGAAGCATCTTTGGCTGGCTATCCATTATGACTCATGAAAATAAAGGTTTATTTGGGCTATATCAAAGTATGAGATGAAGATATTTATCGTGTTTTGTATTTCCCTCATCCCCACAGCATGGGGAAAGCACACAATCTCAGTGCACATTCCTTCTTTATGGACTGTAAACCAAACCTAACACTGAATTGTATTCAGTACTTTTTAGTTTTATTAGACTCCTGTTGCCAGTTCACCCCATGTCACTACTACTCTCTCAAGACTTAAGTTTTATCTAGTAACTTCATGTACTGTTCAGAATGAGTGACCTTTTAAGCAATGGTTGGTGATGAAGAACATACTACTGAATTCTCCCTCTGTGACTCTCGTGCAAATGTTCAAATAAATTCCGAAATCAGCAGTCAGCTTATTAATGATCAGTACTGGTTCATTCCTTCAAATTACTTGCTGGGAATTTTGACCTGTGAACTTTTCCTGGCATATACCTGTACCAGAAAATACTCATAGCATATGTGTGTAAAAGCAGAGTTGGTTTTGGTATTACAGCTTTTGCTAGATGCCTTGCTCCTTTGCACTTTCTCATGAAGACAAATGTTTTTACCAATCTAATTCTGCCTGCTTTGAGGATTACACAAGCACACACACACACACACACACACACACACACACACAAAAACAACCAAAAAACCAAAAACATAAAACCAGTAATTTCTTAAATTTCTTTAAAACTAGATCAAATAATCAAATATGCAACCCAAACCAAATATGCACGATAGCTAGTAACCAAGGACACTGCAGAATTTATATTATTTGCAATTCAGAAAATGCTGAAACATTTCTCGTGTGAATTCTCCATTCTTTAACATGTAATAACCTGAAATTCGTGGTAATATAAGCTTATTTTCATTCTGTTCAAGACTATTTTTCCTTTAATAAGAAAATAAAATTCACATGGGGCAGGTGAAAGAGAAAGAGAGAAGTTAAGCGTCTAAAGATATGTCTTCCCAGGATGAACTATAATTTATCTAGGAGAAACATGCAGAAATTGATTCAGTATTTCAAATACCATCTATTTGACCTTTTATAATGTGTATATTCTTCCACTTTTGATGTATTGCTTCTTTGCTTTTCCGTAGGTACAAAAACAACGTTCCCATTGATGTACAGGCTCACCCTGGCAAATATACCATTGAAAATCGATATGGGTTGCACTCCCTGGAGATTAGCACGTAAGGGAATTTTAGACCATTTAACAAATAACTTAAACTGAAATGTTGCTATAGATTGAGACCTGCAAAATGTGGACGTATCTCTTGGGGATAATAAGTATCAAGTTTATACAGCTGAGATTAACACTGTCTGTTAAATACTGGAGCAGTTCTGGTTTTCCTCAGCAGAGGATATTCAATTTACCTAATTGAGTAATTGATCTATATTATTCTGTTTATGGTTGACTCAGAAACATATTTTTTCCATTTGTCCTGCATAAGTACAGTTAAATATGAGAAAAATCTAGTTCAAGGTAAAAATATTAGTTAACAGTTTTTCAGATATAGGAAGATCCTGGTTCTTACTGAAAAGAGGAACGGGACTGAGGAGTCCTCACTTGTACACACACACACATAAAAAAGATCTTTAATAGTATTCATCTTCCAATTTGGAAATTTTTGCAGTGATATTGTGTTAAAAATCATTGACAATCAGCAACAATATAGTTTTGACTATCTAGATACTATTAGGTGCCCTTTGAAAATATTGTATTTACCTTTTATACAGTTTCTGCATTAGTCATATCTCCACAGAAGAGAGTAAATTAGAGAAAACTTGGAGATAACAGGTGAATGTTGTCAGATTTTTTTCCTACTTCTGCTGCAATCTTAATTTCAACTCTGAAAGAATATTTAACATTAATTTTTTTCACTGTTTTTTGAACATTGACAAAAACTTAATGTCTATAACCAATCCAGTGTCCAGAGCATATCTCCCGAGCTTTTACTTATTTGTAGATTCTACCCAGATTTCTGAAGGCTTTTTTGGTCTAGAGCAAAGGGTTTGCCAGGCAGTTACGGGTGTCCAATCTAACCATTTCTATCATTTTAGATGTGATTTTGATGACATTGCTCAATACCGGGCATCTGCTATGAATGTTAAAGGAGAAATTTCTGCTTATGCTTCCCTTGTGGTAAAGAGTAAGTTTGCAAAATATTTCTTCTCTTTTCTTTTTAATGCATATTTCCATTTCTATGGCTCAGGGAGCCTTTAACCCCTCAGTGATAGTGACTGCTCTTTTTCTCTTTGCACATCTAGGGTACAAAGGAGAAATTGATGCAAGTCATTTGCATGCTGGGACATTTTCCATGCCTCTGAGCCGTAAGTTGCAATATATGCTTATTTGACACCTTCGTTTGCGGTGGTGACATCATGACAAATGAATAGGCAGAATATTTTGTAACATTATTTGAAAAATAGCAGGTCATCTTCCATTTCAGATGGTGTTAATCTAATTTGGAGGGGGAAACGACATTGCCTTCTAGGTCTGTGGCTATTTGTTCACACAAGAAGCATCATTTTAGTATTGCTGTTGGCTGTGAAATAACATCTGTCAAAAAGAGAGACAGTTCACCTCTTGCAGTGTGTAAAAACATGTCCAGGAAAAAAGAGCTAGGGTGTGCGTGTGTGTCAGTACACTAACGACTTAATAGGTCTTCTCTGCTGCTATGTGACTGCATGTGGTGCAAATGCGCATAGCCAGGAGCAAATCTGAATATGTAGGCTGTATCAAGTTTAAATAAATAAATAAATAAATAAATAAATAAATAAATAAAATTGTTGTTTTGGTTTTACCCGAGCATCTAGCTTCACAGTTTGAAGTGATTTACTGTATTGCGTGAATACTTCAGCGATCAGAAATGTAAGGCAATCCAACAATTTATGTGTGCCGAGTGACATAAGATCCCTAAGACCTTATTGCAGCAACACAAGTAGGATGAGGGGTGTGCTGCAAAGGCGTATGAGAAGTCCTCTATGTACTGAAGCTCTGAAATAACAGAAGAAAGGTCACTCATAATATTACAAAACGCAAGGCTATGAGTTCCCAATATTGTTTGGAATGTATCATTTGGTAATGGAAACAAAAGATACCAATGTATCTGTGTGCATTGTTCACTGGAAGACTGTGAGCTACTAGCATAGGGCAGTTGCAGAAAAGAAGAAAGTGACCCTAAGTGTTATCAGCACAGCTGTTTTCAGGAGAATGATGAAAGTACCTATGCCAGACATGGGTATAAGGCACATAGGATATTCTGTCTCAAATCTAGCTGTAGATATCCCAGTTCACTGCAGGTTATACAACATCAGGAAAGGTAAATTCAGGAACAAGCACGGGTCGCCTGAAAGCCTGAGGGAGTGGAGAGCTCATTTTTATTTTAAAAGGTCATAAAAAAGATCTACTTAGGCTAAAAATATGAAGGCTGAGTGGACACATAACTGTCCTGAGATGGAGCAAGGCGTTAAAGAGGGAAATAAAAAAGGAGTATACACTAAAGACCATTTGACTAGAATAAATCAGTAGTCACAAATAGAAGTAAGTTTAAATTACAAGCATACACGTTATGATAAAATGATAAAACACTGAATCTGAAATTTTGGAAATTCTGGAATGAAATTCTGAGGGAGCCTTTCCCTGAAAAACTGAACTGGAGTTGTATGAATAAAGAAATAGCTGTTTCCCCGTGATATGTAAATGCCTGGATTATGTGACCCTGCAACAACCTCTGAATACAGATACCGAGTATATGCTGTTTCATATCTTCAACTTTACCTGAGTTTGTATTTATAATCACTGGGCACTGTTGCTTACTACTCTTATCATGAATTGAAAGAATAAGTAAGCAGCCAGACTTTTTTCCCTTGTACAGTTGGTGTTACCCCACATGGCTTCGCTTCCAGGTTCGAAATCAAATTTATTGACAAGTTTGAGGTAACGTTTGGGAGAGAAGGAGAGACGATGAGTCTGGGCTGCACGGTTGTCATCAGTCCTGATATCAAGCGCTTCAAACCAGACATCGAGTGGTACCGCAATGGTGAGAACGTTTGTCAAAAAGAAATATGAATTTGTTCAGTGTAGATCTTTACAATTTCAGCATGTGTGAATGTCATGATTTAACAAATACTTTCTTGGTTTCATAAACAGCAATATTTTCTCTTTTTTAATTCAAAGCTTTTCCAAATCTAGCATTTTGAAGTGAAACTACTGTTAGAAAATGGAGGAAGGACTGTGAAAATGTCTTTTACCTTTTTTTCTTTCTTAAGCTTAAATACTAAAAACATTTTATCAGCTCTAACTTCTCTGTGACCCATCAACATAGGCTCTGTAGCTTTTCCTATTTATTACATTTCTCAAGTAATTACATGAGGCTGTTGTGCAATAGCCAACAAAAAACTGTTACATTCTAAAGTTGAACTCTGAGAGCAAAGTTGGCTTTCATCTATGATTGTCTTTGAAGATAGAAAATTGAACAGTAGGGATGGTCTCTTGTGTATTTCCAATCTATTTCAAGCTATACACAGCATTCTCAATTCATTCAGCTAATTCTCATTACAAAATTCTCTAATTTCTAGGTGTTCTTATTACACCATCCAAATGGGTCCAGATGCACTGGAGTGGGGAGAGAGCTTCATTAACACTGCCTCATGCGAACAAGGAAGATGAAGGTCTTTACACTCTGCGTGTGGTGATGGGAGAATACTATGAAGAGTACAGTGCTTACGTCTTTGTTCGAGGTAGGATACTGCTTGTGAACCACATCACTGGAGAAATGAGGAAAACCTTTTGTCAAAGTAAATCTCAGTCATTTTAGGTGTTTATTTCCAACTTATATATATATTTTTGCATAGTACAATAGCTTACATAAAATGAATTATATTAATTTATATAAATATTTTATACAATTGATTTTAGCATTACAGCTTTCAAGTGTTATCTTTGGAAAAACTGAATGCATTCCTCAAGCTTTGGTGTCACATTTTAGATAGCTTGTAAACCATATTGGCATTCTGGGGATGAAATTTTTGTTGTTGATGTAACTTCACTCTTTCTCAGCTTCAGCTTGTGAACAGTACTGAACATAATTCAAAAAAGGATAACTCTATAAAGTAACTTTAAAATGTATTTTTGTAACCATCTCACGCTAGCTGAACTGCAGATCAAGATTTTTCTGCTCCATTTGAGAGGTTTTCACTAATGCACAATGCTCAAAAAAAATATGGTAGAAGGGAAATATAGAGATCACCATCTGGAGAAGAATAACCATATGCACCATTACAGACTGGAGACTGGGGACTCTTTGGAAAGCAGCTTTGCAGAAAAGGTTCTTGGTATCATAGTGGACAATAGGGGGAACATGAACCAGCAATGTGTCCTTGTGGCAAATGCCAGTGATATTCTGGGCTGCATTAGGAACAAGGTCACCAGCAGGTGGAGGGAGGTGATCCTTCCCTTCTGCTCAGCACTGGTAAGATGTGTTTGGAGTGCTGGGTCTAGTTCTGGGCTCCCCCAGTACAAGAGAGACATGGACATACTGGAGAAGGTCCAGTGAAGGGCTGCAAAGTGAAAGGAATGTCTGACATATGAGGAGAGGCTGAGAGAGCTGTGTCTGTTCTGTCTGGGGACAAGAGGGACCAAAGGGTATCTCATCAATGTGTACAGATGCATAATGGGAAGAGTAATGAGTATAGAGTGAGACACTTCTGTGGTACCCAGTGACAGGACAAGAGACAATGGACAAAAAAAGGAAAAGTCCATTTCAGCATTTCAAATTTAAGAAAACACTTTTTTTACTGTGATGGTTGTTGAACACTGGTACAAGTTGCCTGGAGAGGCTGTGGAGAAGATATCCTTGAAGATATTCAAAGCCCAACTAGACACGATCCTGGACCCCTGCTCTGAGTGTCTCTTCTTGAACAAGGATGGGACCTGATTGACCCAGAAGGTTCTGCCAACCTCACCCTTCCATGATTCTGTAAGGAAAAGCAGAAAATTTGACCCCTTAATTTAAGTACAGAATTAAAATGTTATTCCTCTGGGTGTTGTTTGCTTGTACCATGAAAAGCTTCCTTGTATTTCTACTAGAGCAAGTATTTCTTTAAGACTAGCGGTGGCTTATCAGGTTACGTGCTGACTCTATATCTGTCCCAGCTGCTAAAAGCAGCTGAAGCATGTAATGCTAATTCAAAAGATTCTGGAAATCTTTGGCTCTGGGAATGTGTTCAGAGTGGTACTTTGTTCCCAAGTTTAGCAAGGCTGTGTGAGATAAGAGCCTTCTTGGAAAATATAACTGAATCAAATGTTTTTGTCGCCCGAGGAAAGAGTTTGCTGGAATGTGTGTGTGGGACCGAGCAACAAGGAGAAGAATTAAGGATTGTTTTCCTTGCCTGGTTTTAAATTGGGCTAGCATATAAATAAATAATCACCCTCATTCCTGCAATGAAAGTATGACCTGAATGTGAACCAGCTACCCCTTTCACAAGAGTATCTTACTAGCCAACTGGTATACTTGCCAAATTCTAATTAGATTAATTATATTCTACTTGCATTGTCTGCACAGCCTCGTTTGGCCAGCATACTTCTCACTGCTCCTCCTAATTTGTAGACAAGTTCAGTACAAACTCTTAGCTAGCTGCTTACGTGCAGGGAGCTGTCTTTTTGCATCACATATAGAAATCCTCCTGTGTTGATGGGGGTGATCAGGGTACTCATCAGGCTCGTAACACCAGGACTTGGCAGGTTCAGAGAAAATGGGTTCCTCTTACCGTGGCTACAGGTCACCATTCATCAGCAAGCAGCCAGGGATGAAATCCTAGCACCAATGAGGCTGATGAGCAATGCTGATTGTCCCAGCTATTTCCTAGTCTGTCTTGGAAAGAAACTCGTGCTCTATCAAGCAAGAGATATAGATAATTCAAGCCTTTCATAGGGAGATCATTGAAGATATCTTGTTATTGCCCTTAATGTTCTTATTATTTTGCTATGTTAAATGGATTGGTTACTCTATGCATTTTAAAAATTATACCTAGTTAGCTGTAGTTAGAAACTGGACTCAAAAACTTTGGCACAACTTCAAAAATTCCATGTGATGCAACTATGCATAAAAGGGAAGATACAAGGAGAATTGTTTGTTTGTTTTTTCTCTGAAGACTGTTTTATTTAATCTAGCATGATAAATACTCACATAGGGCGTTTATTTCTGAAAGCCAAAAGCAGAAAAAACTGGAATTGGCATAAATTGTAATACAAAATCCTGTAGCACCCTGAAGCATCAAACATTTGTAAAAGTATGGGGTTCAGATGGAATACAAGAACAATATTTGTTAACAAAACATTTTTCTTTAGGTATGTACAGCTGTCTTGTCTTAAGTCAGGTCGTCTTTAGAAGTAGGGAGGCTTGAATAACGTTCTGTTCTATAGAGAAACAATCTCTCTTCTTTAAAAATCTTTCATATAAACTTCTTGCAAGGATTATTTTGCCCTACAAGAAAATTGCTACATCTCTCAAGCTGAATTATGACTGTGTAAACAGTGTAATTACCAGTGCCTAGCACTTTGCTCTGATTTTTAAGCCTTGGGTAAGATTTGTCTGGAAGCTGATGTTAGAGTCTGGGCCCTTTGACACCAACAATCTCATATTTGTGACAAATGCTTGAGAGGAACAATATGCTCATCCTAAGGAAGGTTATATTCCAAAATCCATGGTATAATTCAACTTCAAAAGGTTTTGATACCTTTTCAGCTCATATCCTACCCAAACCGAACAATGAAAGACTATGTGTGAAGGTATTTCATTCATTTAAAAAACGAACCGGTGTTCAGATTGGTCTTTTCTTCAGCAGATGTTTTCGTTGTGCGTCTGAGAGTCCAGCAAATAGTAGTTTAACAATGCTGGTCATTCCAGAGGATGACCTTGGAAAAAAACAACAACAACAAAAATGACAAAAAGGTTTGAAGAGAAGAGCTTTCGCCTCCCAGCTCTCACTGTAGGGGAAGATGAGATCTGATGGGGGGGGTCAGAGCTGTGGTAATATTTCCACAGTCAGTATTTCCATGGAGGTGTATGGCAGTGAGTGAGATCGCAGTGCTGTATATCCTGAGACTAAAACCTTTTGATTGAGCCATTGCATAACTGCAAGACAAAATGTCAGCCTAATCTCCTAAGTAACATTGCAGGTAAATAGACAGTCTTCCAAGTTATCATGCACTTTGGCTGTGTCTCTGGCAGCTACCTCATTAGAATCCATGGTACTAATATGTATTAAAAATGCCTAGATCAAATATGTTCACAATATGCTGTAAATGCATTTGTAAATGTTGCAAAAATCAAAACCTGAAAAGACACCACCTGTATAAAAACAATTAGTTTTTGAAGCTTTTCCTTGGCTCTGCAGGAATAGAGTTTGGTCCTTACAAATAATTTTGAAGGAACTCTGTTTCATATGAGGAAATCTGTGTCTCCATCCTTGTAGATGCTGATGCTGAGATCCCAGGAGCCCCTGGCGCACCGCTGGATGTGCAGTGCTTAGATGCCAACAAGGATTATGTCATTGTGTCCTGGAAGCAGCCAGCTGTTGATGGAGGAAGCCCCATCCTTGGATACTTCATTGACAGGTCAGCAAGCATGCCAATGTGGAAAATTCGTATTGCTGCACATTCTAACTCAAAAACCTAAAAGCACATTTAAAAGCATGAGATAAAGTGGTCATTTTTATTTTCACTCTTCTTGCTAGCTACAGAAAGAATGCTTTTTTTTTTATTTAGGCTGGCTGGGCCTGATATAACTTTAATGAGAATAATAAAGGTCTGTTTCACTTAAGTACATAGAAATGATTAAGTGAGATGCTGCTCAGCCCTCACTGATTCCTGTGAGGCTCGAGAGGCCTCAGGATGTTGTGATGCTGGGGCTCACAGGATTGGCTCTACCCACATCAGTGCTCTCCCTCCTGCAGCCAAACATTTACCATGTACCAGAAAGCAAAATGTGATCCCAGAGGGAGTTGGACTTCTTTTACGGGCTGTTGTTTTTTGAGCAATTAGGTTCATAAGCTTAATGCAAATTACACTTACATGTTTTTCTCTTCAACCATAAGTTTTGGAGATATGTAGTTCTAAAAATATGGCCTCAAGTTGTGCCAGGGGAGGTTCAGGTTGGATATTGGGAAAAATTCTTCTCAGAAAGAGTGGTGAGGCAGTGGCACAGGCTGCCCAGGGAGGTGGTGGGGTCACCATCCCTGGAGGTGTTCAAGAAATGTGTGGATGTGGTGCTGAGGGACGTGGTCAGTTGGCACGGTGGGGGTGGGTTGATGGTTGATCTTTTCTAACCTGAATGATTCTATGATTTTATATGAAAATGGAAGCTGTCACACAGTGGTGGGATTCCAGAAGTTTGGGATTTAAGAAATTCTATCAGTATTTCAAGACTTACAGTGAAGTTTTCAGAGCTGGTAATATTTGTTTCAATTTTAGTACCAGAATATGTCATTAGTAACATGGAAGTCCTGTGGGTTTATTTAGATGCATGTGGATGTATATGTTATATATGTGTATAGATGTATTTTATAAATATGCCAATATATTATGCCCTCTATATATAAATTTAATAAATATAAAAGGGAGAGTTTGTTTTGTGAAAAAAAAAAAATCTAACATCACAACAATCAAATATTGAACACTGGTTCAGTTTGAATATAACTTTTGTTGGTTTGACAGTGTATGAGTATGAGTTGTTGCCATAACTGTGCTGCACTAGGAAGCTCTAGCTCTTTGACATTCATTAAATAACACTAAACAAAAGATAGGACTAGACTCTTAAAAATAATGCCTCATTTTAAAACTGGGCTATTGAGTGCAACTGCAAGGCAAAGGGCATTTTGCTTCTTCTCTCGTCTTCACCTCCTTCATTCTACATTTACTCCTGAATTCAGAGCTTTGTTACTGAGTGTCCAACTTCAGTTGTTGTCACAGACATCTGAGAGCTGGGTTGGTCACAGATGATGAACTCTGCTTCTGCAACTCTGCAACTGCAGAGTATCTGTGTATTTCACATCCCTTCAAATATGCTGAAGCTGACACACCCCAGGAGTCCCAGAGCATGCTTTGAAGGGTTTGAACAGTTTGAAGTGAGTTGTGCCCATGTCCCGTCTTCAGTTCAGGAAAGAAGGAGCGCAGCTGCAAGGGATTTAGTGCATTCCCAGATGGCCCTACAGCCCTGACCCCCTCCTGCAGCTGCTTCTGTGTCACCAGCAGACAACACTGCTGAAGAAGCTGGGAATGTCCAGCCAAAGGACAGGACATGAATGGAACTCTAAGGGCTGAGTGCCCTGAGCTTGTGTTTTTCCCTTCCCAGCACTTCTTGTCCTGTTTGTTTTTTGCAGGTGTGAGGTTGGCACCACCCACTGGACCCAATGTAACGAGACTCCGGTGAAGTTTGCTCGTTTTCCTGTCACTGGTCTGATTGAGGGCCGCTCCTACATCTTCCGAGTCCGAGCGGTGAACAAAGCTGGTGTTAGCCTACCATCCCGCGTGTCAGAGGCTGTGGCTGCCCTGGATCCCGCAGACAGAGCCAGGCTGAGAAGTAAGATGTCCTTCTTGCAGCTTGTCTGAGAGATTTAAGAAGTTATAACTCAAAAAAAAAAAAAAAAAAAAAAAAAAAAAAAAAAAAAGTCTGACTTATTTATTCATAAGCCTTTGGAATCCCACTAGAGGGAGCAATTCAAAAACAAAATATTCTTTGGAGGCACATTTGCCAAGAAGGAATCATCTCAGTGCTCTTTGCACAGAGAGTTCCAACAGCTCTAACAGCTTTTGCTGGCAGCAGCCCTGCGTTCTGAACTTGCAGGAAGAGGGGAAAAGGCACAGGAGAGTAAATTGCCTGAGGCTTGTTTTTGTTCAACCAGCAAAATAGCCAAGCAGACCCTGCGAATAGCCTCTCTCTGTGCCACAGCCCATGCGATGATCCAAGTCTTGCAGTAACATCAGCAAAATATCAGGGCAGCCCAACAGGTTATTGAACCCAAGCTCACTGTATGGCAGTTAAGATTTTACAAGCCCAGGATATTTTTCCTGTGACTGAGTGAGATCCCAGATGCAAAGGCTTTGATGAGGAGTTTGCTTCAAAATCCCTTTCTCTACCCATATGCCAAAATTATATGCCTAAAATTCATTTATTTCTACTCATCTCTAAAGTTTTACTACTTGAAATGGTCCAATGTGAAAGGGGTATTGTATGCAAAGCTACAAGTCTCCAACAGTTCCAACTTGCTTGTCTTACTGTGTTCGGCACTGTAAGGTACAGACAGCTACCAGACGATCGAGGATCCCATTCCAAATAAAACCAGAAGGCTGGAGGAAACAGGTTTGCCACCACAAGGAAATGCTGTGCTCAGACATGTGAAATCCGAGTTATAGTGGCTTTTTCTTTTCACTGGAAAGACTGGAAGCTGTCTCTGAAGAGGGAGTCTGATCTCAGAGGCCTGTTCTCATTGTATCCCCTCCTCTTCACTGTCATGAACCTCTGTTCAGTCTTTGCTCACACTTCCAAGGCAAATCAGCTAACAAAAGGTGAAACATGTTGAGGTGGTGAACAGCAGCTGCGAAGATTATCTCTGAAAATGTGTTGTTCTGGTTAATAGCTTGATACATAGCTGTGATAACATGATAATGCTAAGGCACAGAGAAAACCACCCAAACCTTATCACATGGGTATGCTAAGTCAGGCCAAGCACTTCCTGTATATGACAATGGCCCTTGTTTTGAAAGCTGATAATGTGAAGGAAAGTGGATTAAAAGGAGAGAAAGAGCAGCCTGCAGGAATTTGGCTCTTCCTTTAATGAGTGGGCTGTTATACTAAATGAACGGAGTAGGAAAAATAAAGTGGAAGTGAATTCTCTAAAACAGATGAACTGAGTGAGCCAAATACCTCCGCTTGTCACTTAAGTGACTTAGGAGGAATTTCAGGAAGGAGTATGTGTCTCAGTGGACTAAATAGTTCTTGATATATTGATTGCAGAACTGCTTTCAATATTCAAGCCTTAAAACTAGCTTTGAGTATTCCTACATGAGTAGTCACCAAGAATGGAGCTCATATGAAGCTTGCAAATGACAGTTTTGTTAGTTTTCTCATTACTTCCAAAGTTCCCAGAGACTCATTTACATGATCTCTCTTGCATCTGTTTCAGGTCACCCTTCTGCTCCTTGGACAGGACAGATTATTGTCACTGAGGAAGAACCTGCAGGTAAACACAGCCCTTTTGCCTACAAAAGCCTGACTGAGTAACTAGGAAAACTTCAGTTGGGTTCAGTGGACTTTGGCACACACTCAAAGTTCTTAGAATTGTTCTTAGAGTCACTCAGCCTTGAACAGCTCCAGCCTTCGGTGAGGTTTCATTATTCAGGATGTAATAAACAAACATGCTTAGCATTAAATCAAGGACATTTAAAACTGGTATTTAGATAACTTTAAACCCTAAGTTTTCCAAAAACATTGAGTGCTAAGGTATACTAACGCTTGTTCTATACTTTAATTATAGTAATGTTTCTGATGCAAATGTGAAGAAATTCACATTCATTTCCGTTTCCTACTCTTCTCCCCTGTATTTCAGAGGGTGTCGTTCCTGGTCCACCTACAGACCTCCAAGTTATTGAAGCCACCAAGAACTATGTTGTGTTGAGCTGGAAACCTCCTGGACAGCGAGGCCATGAGGGTATCATGTACTTTGTGGAAAAGGTAAAATTAGAGAGAATCAGAATCATGTAGCAATCTTCAACATTGTCTTTGCTGAAATTTCATTTCCACTTTCAAGCTAGGGTTACAGCTTCATTAACGTAATGTCATTATCAGATTAAGATAAACTACTAAGACAGGGATTTATAAAAATGGTTGCAGAATGTGTCACACACTGTAATATCCTTCCCTGAACGGTGTCATTGACCTGCCATGGGGCAAACAGGCTGACAAACTCACTATAGTAAGTACAGTGCAAAGTCACAGTTGTATGTATATCATTTGTCTGAGGGCTGCTACAAAAGTAATGCTTCCTATTTTATGAAGTTGGCCAGTGACATCAGTGGTGGACGTTGGTGGCAGTAGAGGTGGAACCTTCCCACCAATATTCTGTTGCGTTTTGTTGCCACGTGGCAGATGGCAGCAGAGGGGCAGTCTGACAAATTGGCGTCTGACATGGAAGTTTGTGTGAAGTAAAGGAGTGTCATTCTTCCCACTGTCATTCATCAAGACTTGCTAAATGTTTCTGGAGACCAACCAGTGGATGTGATCACAGTAAGGCAGTGGGTGGTGTGCTTCTCCAGCTGCCTTTCCATATTTATCCTCTACACTGGCTTTCAATTGTACTTGAACCTCAACTAAGGTGGCAAAATTTATTTTCTAGAACCAAATCACTTTTCATTTCAGTGTCTTTCTTTTCTGAGCTCTTCTTTGCATGGTTACTGGCCCAGAAATATCTTCACCATCACCATTTTACTAGTACCTCATGACTCCCACAAACTTTTTATCAATGCTTTTTCTTATCACTCTAGAGCTGTCATCATGAGAGGCATAAATATCTTTACATGTTTTTCATCTCTCTAATGCAATCTGGTCTAAAGAAAAGAATTTCACTTAGCAACAGACTTACAGAGGGTGAATACATTAATTTTGAGTTTCTATATAATATAACCTATATTGATTTTTTAATAGCCTACTGCATGCAGAATACTGAACATTAATGTCACATATTTAGGCAAAGTTTCTCTGAGTATTTGAAATCTCTCAGAAACCAGGATATTCTTTGAAATTATTTTTAGCGTAAGGCAAAAATTAATTACTAATATTAACAGTATAAGTGACCGTGGTAAGTAGAACTAGCCACAGAAATAAAAACAATTCACAAATTAAATGCACATCTTCATTAATCCTGGAAGCCACCTCAAAAACATTCTCAGGAGTGACACAACAGCATTTAGAAGCAACGTGTTCTATGGATGGTGTTGAATGTCTGCAGAACTTCTATTGAAAACGGTCTGGAGAGTAAGATGCAGAACTGAATGCAGTTAAAAATGACAATTCCTTGCTGTGGAGAGAAGTTTAGCTTTGATATACTGAAAACAGTAAGCTTGTATGTGTGATTTCTGGTGTGACTGGACATCTGGCAGGTTAATAAGCTTCAAAATACAGTTATACAGCGGAATGGCTAAAGCCATTAGCTATGACTCCCTCTTCTCCATAGCAGACATACCTTTCATGGTCCAGGTAGGAGGCCTTGTCAGGTTAGACTTTGTGTTCAGAGAGTTTTGTTCAAAATGTTGTTTCTGGGTTTGACTGCAGTGTGTTGCTGGCACAGAGGACTGGCAAAGGGTGAACACCGAGATCCCCGTGAAGTCCCCTCGCTTTGCAGTTTTTGATTTGTCTGAAGGCAAATCCTATTGCTTCCGGGTTCGCTGTTGCAATTCAGCTGGAATTGGTGAGCCTTCGGAAGCAACTGAAGCCACTGTGGTGGACGACAAACTTGGTGAGTGATCATAAGTATTAAGTTATATTCATAGTATCTTTTCGGTTTGCTGTGTGGTTGTTTTGCCTGAAGATAGCTGCTCAGCTTCTAACTCGAAAATGAAGAGTAGTCAGTGATTTATTCCCTTCAGCTAAGATAATTTTGGATTGGGTTGTCAAACTTTTAATGTAGGGTCAAATGGCAGATACAAAGCCAGAGAATTAAGCTGCAAATAATGATACCAAGAACCACAAAGACTGCAAACAGTGGAAGAAAATGACAGCTCGATAAAGTACAAAACTGTTCTGTTTTGGAGACTTTATTGAACATAAGCCCAGACACAAGCAGAGTTTAACCTTCCTTGTTTGCCAAATCAAACAAATGTGAAATATTTAATACTTATATGGATGCAGAAACCATTTCTACTGGAAAAAAGTCCCAGATGTTTCCCACAATAAAGAGTTAGTAACTTGTCTGTTAGCTGCATAGTAGCTTTGTCTACATTGGCATTTTATTCCAGAACACCAATGCAGATTTGAACCAAATTCCCAGGTTGTCTCATTTCACTTCAGTTTGATTTATATAAACTATGTTCCTTAAGAGGAAGAGTAAAACTGCTCTTTTCAAAAAATACTTAAGGTGCATTTTGTTATTTAATACAGGCATTGCATTCTGACAGCTTCTGTGCACTGCACAAAATTCTTCAGAATGCATCTGACACTTTTTCTCTTTTAGAAAGCTCCAAATCACATTGCAGGTGCAGTTATTCAGCATAGAGAAATAATCTGAAGAAAATGCCCTGAACCATAGGCAATGGAGATGTGAGGAATGTCTTCACCAAAAGCTTGAATGCACTGATCCTGTTATGTTGTACCATATTACTTGCTTGAGATCACAAAGGAATTTTTGAGAGGTTAAAAGAGTGCTAAACCAGTCAAGATCAGAATGTCACTCTTAATTTTTGTTTTTATTTTTTGTGATTTTTTTCTGGATGGTCATTAATTTATCATTATTTATCTCCTCCAGATATTCCCAAACCTCCTGGCCGTATTATGCCAACTAGAAACACAGATACCTCCGTTGTTGTCACTTGGACAGAACCGCCAGATGCCAAGGAGCTGGTTGGATATTACATTGAGTCAAGTGTGGTTGGATCTGGTCATTGGGAGCCGTGCAACAACAATCCAGTCAAAGGCACAAGGTAATGGATTTTAAAACATGGAGACTGTGGTTACCAGATGGTTGTTTAGGGGTTTAGGTTTTTTTTTCTGATTGATTGCTTTTATGCATTTTCAGCTGTTAGTAGTACTACTAGTAGTAATTGTTCTGTGGTAGCCAGCAGGCTGGAATCATTCTTACACTCTTGTAAGGTGTTATAAAAACATATTTCAAAGTGTTGTTCTTGTCCAAAAGTAATTTATAATCAACCTTATATTAAAAACAATTAGTCAAGGGGTGTGGAGGAAGCATGAATATTGCTAGTGAAAAGAAGAGGAACAGCTCACTAGCTATTGTATCCATCAGTTTGATGAGAAATGGTACAATGAGGAATGAGTGAACTTACAAGTGTGGAAAACTGAACTACATCATGTTTGAAAGCAGAATCCTTCAGCTGGAAGACTGCTGTAAACATTTCTGGGCCTGTGTATCTAGCATGTCAGGAGGAAATATAAGTGTCGCTTGCAATTATCAAGATGTTAATGGATGCTCGTAAGCCACTTGTGCCAATATTATAAGCTCTTGTACATATTGCTGTTATTTATACTATGGTTACATCAAGCGTTGGTGAAGCTTCACGCTGTTTACTTGTTTCAAAATATAAAATGTGATCTTTATTCACCTTAAAAAAAAAGAAAAGATTTGAATTACTATATACCACTACAAAACTACGCTGCTTTTATTCCTATCATTGCATTTTTATTCTGCGCAATAGGATGTATGATCCAGACAGGCACAGGCTGTGTGTTATCTACTGGTGTTCTGACTGGGACCATTTCAAAGCATTAGCTGTAGCTCGTAGTTTACTTGACGCAGTACATTTTGATGTTTCGAAATTAGCTTTCTGTGGATGTCTAGGTGAAAGGTAATGCTTTGGAAAAGTCTGGAGGAATCAGTAGTGAATGTTCTGTTCTGAAAATTTCAGGCTTTATTTTTTTTTCCCCAAAGTAAAATTTTTATTTTTGGAATATGTTTTATATTTTCCATGCTATTTTTGCTGCTTATGTTATTGCATGATGTCAGCCTTGGAAGGACAGAATATAACGTTATGAAGTAGAGAGCAAAATAAAAAGAACATGAAATAAAGTACACTTGAAGTACATATTGAAAAATGTTTTTTTCAGAGGGAAATGTTGAAACATTTTACAAACATGGGTGTGGCTTTTTTTGTTGTTTTTTTTTTGTTTGTTTTGTTCTTTTTTTTTTCCAAAAGAAACATTTTATGTCTTGAGGAATCGTGGTTTTTTTTCAGGGGGAACAACTTGAAAAAAAATATATGACTTTTTAAAATGTAAACATTGTATAACATAGCAGAAAAACTATACTAATAGAATAGTTTGTTTGACTTAGGTTATAGAGCAATGCAAGTGCCATAAAAGTTTGGATCCTTTTTTTGGCTCTTGCTAAATGTCCAGTAATTTCTGTGAACACTGCGGTTTTTCATTTCTAACTGGAAGTGAATGATGGGGACTTGTGCTACAGCTGTCTTCTACTTATGTCACAAATGTATCCCACAAGAAAATGCAGACCTCATCTCTGCAGATTTTTCCATTGTTTCCATTAGAAAGGATGAATCTTATATATCAGAAAAAGTAATATAGACCCTTCTGTAACACAAGAACTTGTAGTCTTAGGTGGGAAAGAGTATTGGTAAAAAAAAAAGGGTACGTATAAAATACGTGAGTTTAGACATTCTATTTGCAGGAGCTAGGTTCTTAGATACTTTGTTCTGCTTTCTCTGACCTTCATATGATTACTGGGTTCATATTTTAACCTCAATTTTCAGAAACCAGAATAAATTTTACGGAAGAAACGCTTCTCCTACACCCCTTAAGATTTTTATTTTCTTCATAATACTCTAAGAATTCATTTACTGGTTTGTTTTAGATTCATTTGCCATGGACTTGTCAATGGAGAGAAATACATTTTCAGAGTCAGGGCTGTTAATGCAGCTGGACTCAGTCAATTTTCCCAGGATTCAGAGCCTATAGAAGTGCAAGCAGCCATTGGTAAGCTGTTTTCTATTGCTTTGTTCAATGGTAAATATATATATATGTATATTTAAGTAAAGATGTTTTCAACATCTATTGGTAACTAATTATTCTGGTTTACAGTGCTGTCCACAAATAATACGTTATCTGTAGATCTTATGTATTGCATCACAGCCACACTTTCACAGTCACTGCACCCTTGTAGACTGTTCACCTTCACCATTCAGACTTCTTCACGTGTTTCTTGTGAGCCGCTGTAGGAGGGCACTGCCAATTATACTTCATAGTCATCCAGGAAGAAGGAAAGTCATTCTGATCCTCTAATGTGGTATTTATCGCCTCTAACACACACCATCCTATATATAGTCAGCTCCTAAGAAATGTGTTTTCACACCTAAACTTAATAATAAATGTAGTGTGCTTCTTGCAATCTTTCTATAACCCCGTGTGTTCTCTCTTTGTTGATGAATTATTACTGTTTGCCACTGCATGATCTAATCCATACAGATTAATGAGATCACTGGACTAGAACAAATTGTGTGTCTGCAACATCCTCACTGTTATTTATATCAGAATCAAAGAACTCAGCCTTAGAGCAGAGAGATGTGCTCCTTGGTAATTTTATAAGATCTTTTTAAAAGGATCAAAATATGACTTGGAAGATCTAATACTAAACTAATTACAGAAAATGAAGATTACCATTAACTTTCCATATTTATTCTGCTCTGAAAATTAGATGTTATTAAAAGAAAATAATTTGTGAGGATGTTGAGAGGTATTCTATGCATTTCAAATTTTTGTGAGTCCAAGCATAGCTTTTTGTCCATAAGAACTGTGATTTATCATGCTTTCTCTGTACTGTTCACTGTCTGCATTTTCTGCTCTGTTGAGTAAATGACAAAAAAAAAAATGTATTCTAATTGAAAATGTCTTTACTATTTTCTGGCAATTATAGGGGGAGGATTGCTTCATGGTGTGTGTCCTGAACTGAGTGGTAAAGCTGATGGACTAACAGACTGCACTACCAGCTGGGAAGGCATGCATGAGTCCTCCCAGCCTATCTTTGACACAGATGCTTTGCTAAAATGCAACGCTAAATTTAATAGAGACCTGCTACCCAGTAGCTCTGACAAACTGGGGAGTACAGGAGACAATAACTTGAGAGAAATGGTTAAGGACGCTATCACATCTGCACCACAAAAAGTCGTTGCTAAGCAGGCAAGTAAGTCTCGACCCGGGGATCCTTTGACAATGGAAAAAGTGAAAAAGAAGAAAGATATAGGTGAGAATTAATAAATAAATAGCTTTCGCTGCTTTGGTACATCCACTTTGGATGGCTGCAACCTGCACTCAACCGCACCACAGGTGAACGTTCTCTTCAGTGATGCATCTTCCAGCAGTCATAGTAACTATGTGCTCAACTCAAATGGAAGTCATTGCGTATGTAATGTTTGTTATCAGAGACCATTACACAAACTTATTGGCTTTGAAAGTGAAATGTCTACTCATTCACTAGTTTAATAGCTTGTCTGAGTATATAGTAATATATCCAGTAAAGTATGTCTACATCACATCAGTAATTTGTTCTCTGTTAGGAGTCTTGTTACCTAGTTTCTGGGTTACGTATGTGTGGAGGAAACAAAATCTGATTATGACGGTAAGTATGAAAATCTGCGTTGTGTGAAGATATGTGAAGATCCTTTGCGGATTTATGCCTAAGCTACAGCTTATCCTCTGAGATGCAGTGCTAATGAGCATTGCATTATATCTCTGACTGATGGTTATACGTAATGAGGGAAACCTATCAAGTTGAAGACACATGGACAAAATCACATTTTATGTTGTCAACACCTAAACACCCATTGCGCCTAAGAAATATGGAGCTTGAATTTCATTTAAGTCTTGGTACTTGGCCAGTGAATGAATTTAGTTCACTTCCCATGCCATGGGAGATTCATGAAGTGAAATTCAAAAAGCTTGTTCAAAACTCTGAACAGCAAAGTACAGGGGCTGCACATGGGGATAGCCAACGCTGTGATAGAATACCAAAGACAAAAGTATGTGATGTAAGATTTCCATCGAATTTGGAAGGTCACACATAGGACTTTTAACCAATACATGATATACTAAGTGTGGGCAAATATTTCCCCAATATGTATAGAGAGGGCATTATAAGAAAATGGTTTGGGAGAAGTTAATGATTTCTGTGTTATTATAATTAAAAAAAAAAAAAAAAAAAAAAAAAAAAAAAGAGGATAATGCAAAAAATTTTGTAAAGTAAGTTCCAGTAACAGACACGTTCCATTTCCAGTCAGCCTACAGTGCCCATGATCATGCTTACTTCCGTTAAGGTAAGATGAAGGGTGCAATGATAAAATCTACACGGTGTGTAAATTTAATAACAATAACAGTAATAAACAGATAACTGGCATTCTGTGAAGGGAAGAATGTGGGCCTATTAAAAAAAAGGAACTACAACAGTTTTTATATGTGTGAAAAAGGATTCGCTTTCAGCAAAAGAAAACAAATCATTGCATCTCTAACTTTTTACTTTTCTTGTAATGATAATTCTAGTTCCTCATTTTTCACGGTTTTAAAGCAATTCGTGATCACTTACATCAGAGCTGCAATTGCAACACATTCTTTCACTATGTATCAGCTTGCTTCTCAAAACCCAATGATCTTGGAAATTAATTCTTATGCCGTTTGAATTTTCATGTTTGGTTTATGGAAGCTTTTATCCTTCATTTCTCATTCCAGTGGAACTCCCCTTGGCCGCACAAATATTTTCCTAACTTGGAATTGCAGGATGGGGGCCACCTGAATACGGTAACCAGATGCCTGTCTGGCTATTGAGATATTTCTTCCTACTTACATGTTATTCATGTTGAAACAGCTGCTCCATCTCCACCATATGACATCACGGTCCTTGAGAGTGTTCGGGACTCCATGGTGTTAGGATGGAAACAACCCAAAGCCACTGGGGGAACTGAAATTACTGGCTACTACGTGAACTACCGTGAAGTGATTGGTGGAGTTCCTGGGAAATGGATGGAGGCCAACATTAAGGCCATTAGCGAGAGGGCATACAGGGTAAGAGGTCAACTTCTGCTGTTGCTGAGGGTGAAAACTATATTTCCAAGAGAGTTCTCAAAGGCAGATTAGGATGGTAATATAATTCAGTGCACAGATTGATTTTTCAGAGGCTCATTTCCAAGGTGCATATTTCTGCTAACTCCTCATGGAAACATACCATAATTATACTAAGGATCATAGTAAATATTTTTGTCCTTCCTCTAAGGTTTATCTTGCTTGAAAGGTGGTATGCAAGTGATAGACATTATTTTAGTAGTAGCTGTGACCTCAGAAAACTTTAACAGATGGTATTAAAACAGTGGCTTTGTGTCATATTGTTAATATGTTATTGAAATTGCAGCTTCTTGTACTGCAGGAATTCTATGGTACCATGAAATACTTTGTTGTTCTACCAGCTTCCTTGTTAGTGTTTGTCTCAAAGTGAAGGAAGTTGTCTGTTCGTAGAGGTTTTATGTATACATTTAGTGCAGTATCTATCACACTGATGCTCTTCTGTTCACCTTATTACATAAATCCTCATTTAACAAATAGCTCACTGAAGAATAGAGAAGCATATGGATAATACAATTTAGTTAACTCCATTAAATTCTTCTCTCTACAATTATTTGCAAAGTTGTCTGTTATTCTGGCACCAACGATCATCTATGAATTAATTCCTCTGGACATAGGCTTGATTTTTGGAAGTCGGGCCCTCACAACAACTGGCATTCCTTCTGGGCTTGGTGGACCTATCCCAGTGCTTGCTGGTTCTGGAACCAGCTCTGTCCAGGCTGGGTTTTGTGATTAGTTCTAAAGGCCAGTTTAGAAGTGCAGAGCTAGCTACAATCTATCTGAGCTGCTTTGCAATTGAAAAGGAATGCCAGGACTGAATTTCACTCTGCTGCAAGGGCAGCTCTTGCCTTAAGTGAACTTGCTGCCTATCAATGAGGCAGATTAGTGTAACTGTTGAGCAATATCCTGCTCCCTCCCTGACTACCAAAATCTTTCAATAGGAACAGAGTTTTAAAATCTGAGCATGCTGATAGCGCTCACATATGCTTATGTCACTGATTAGAGCGGAAGTCAGGATAGTTATTCTCTTTTGTGTGATATCAATAAAGCTTTCATCTCTTCAGGCACTTCAAAGCACGTTCACATGTTAGATGATTGTGACTTTCTCCTAAGGCCTTAATCCAAAGTTAATAAGTACTATTTTATTGGATCTGCAGATTGAAAACCTGAAGGAAAACATGGTGTACCAGTTTCAGGTGGCTGCTGCTAACCTGGCTGGAGTTGGGACACCCTCCCTACCCAGCAAGCCCTTCAAATGTGAAGAATGGACTATTGCTGTACCTGGTAGGATCCTGAGTGTAACATGGGGGTTACTGCCACCCACAGGGTGCTCTAGTTTCTAGGGCAGTCAGTGGGTACTGAAGTATATACCCAGGCCTGCGCCTCCATCACATTCTTTTAATGTACTTACATTGATGAATTAAGTAATGCCCACATAACCAGTAGCATTTTACAAGCAGCTTATATTTTCTTTATCTTTACTGCTTGGTTTCTGTACTGTGTCTTCCACTGTGCTCCCTAGTTTAAATGGTAGACATAAAAACGTGTCTAACAGGGAAGGCAGAGAGTCCTTGTAGCCCTTGTGTCATGTATCGTATGTTACTTCAAGGCCAGATCTCTGACCTTTTAACACTCACTGAAATTAATGAAAACAATCTCCATTGGCTTCAGTGGACTTTAAAACTGTCCCTGATGTAGCACATTAGCTTAATAATTAACTTATTTCCCTGACTTTGGAGATTATTTGTAATTTTTGTTTGTTTGTAAATATTTGATCAAGATACCAAATCTCAAAAACTTGGATTGTTTTTTAGGGCTAGTCTTTTACTAGGTATGAATCGTATTCATATCTCAACTAGATCTGACACAATGGAACTGCACATGCTATGTCAGCTTTGGGTGTGCGATGTGTTGTTTGATTTTTGTTTTTTGAAGTCTTACGTATTAATCCCTTTGGTCTTTATTTTGATAACACAATTCCAATTTTCACTCTTACCTTTCAGGGCCACCTCACGATGTCACATACACAGAAGTTAGGAAGGACTCTTTGGTATTACTGTGGAAGGAACCAGTTTATACTGGTCGTAGTCCCGTAACTGGTTACTACATTGATATGAAGGAAACTGAAGCAAAGGAGGAACATTGGAGAAGCGTCAATGAGAAGCCAATTCAAAAGAAATTCTTGAAGGTAAAGTAGTTTGAGATTCAGTACAAATATAGCAGTATAATCTTGAGGAAGTCAGTCATAGATAATATCATACTATATAGCACTTATTGAGACACTTAGCAGGCTATGTTGTGCCTAGGACACCCATGTATGAAGTCTGAGTAGTCAGACAAGGCAGTAATTTAGAAGATAATCTGGTATGACAAAAAAAAAAAAAAAAATAGTGCTGAAAAGTGCTGAAACTGCATATCATTCTTACAACACAGGAGGCATCCCTCGTATTTCCTACCTCAACGAGCATTGCTACACAAAAACATTACACAAAAATGGATGTTGTAATAATGTGGTATGTGGTTCTTCTAAACACAAATTACTCTCTCCACACATTTAATGGCAAGTAAAACACAATCATTTCCCACTATTGTGTCACATAATTTTGTGGAATGACTTCTAAATAAGGAATCAAGTGTATTTCAATTTCAGCGATACATCTGAAGTGGATTTGCTACCTCTATGCTTTCCAGAACATTTGGAAGACATTCACTTTAGGGTTTGATTTTTTCACATATGCTTTAAAGGAGCATTTACAGGTGTTACAATGTTACTACAATTGCTCAAGACAGTAGAACTAGATCCATCCAGATAACTGCCGTTCTGGTTCCATAGAAGTGGGACTGGGATATTTTGCTGATAATTTATCTACAGTATAAGATTGTGCTGTTCCAGAGGTCAATGGACACGAGTTAAAAACATCCTGTTCAAATAACAATGCTCCTTTTATAAATAAATCAATGACAGCTGTGACACTGCCTAAACGTTAGTTATGCATACAAGGAAAGCATAAACCAAACATATCAGTCATGCCTCTCAGGGGCTGAAAAAAGAAGAAGAAAAAAAAAGGAAAAAAAAAGAGGAAGGAATATTTGCCAACTGGAAAAGGAGCAAAACGAAAAATAAAAGAAATATGATTGTCAAGCATCCAGACTGGTACTGTAAAAAGTGTGAAATTAAAATTGGTGTTTTGTAATAAATCATGCATGTGTTTGCTTCCTGCAGATAGCGGGCCTAACAGAAGGGGTGAGCTATGTGTTCCGTGTGCGGGCAACAAACCAGGCTGGTGTTGGGAGACCATCGGATATCACTGATCCTGTTGTAGCTGAGACACGACCAGGTCTGTTAGAAATACTTCCTCTTTTTGTCATATTTAAAGAGGTGCCTGTCTGTGTGATGTGTTTGCACACAGGCTGCACGTGAACAGCCTGACCCCTCTCGAAGTCAAACATTCTTACTGGGCAGGAAACAAGCTGAAGATTGTATCCTGCTGCCTGGTCAGATATGTTTTAAGTCGGGACAGTTTTTCTTGCTGTAACAACCTGTTCAGGAATATAAAGTTATATGTATATTGCAATAGAACAGTGCATGAGTGGAGGATCTGCTAAGATCAGCTCAACCAAAAATTCTACAGTTGTAGGCTTTGCCCTTCCTATAGTAAATTATTTGTTTCTCTCTCTCTTCTGTTTAATTTATGCAGAGTACCTGAGGAAAGGGTAAAAGAAATTACTCCTTACCCTTAATATTTAAAATAAAGATTTTAAAAATGTAATCCTAAGAAGCCTTGAACTGTCTCCCAGTGAGGCTGTAAACGTGATAGAAAGGCTATCCAAAGACAGAGGCAGAAAAGAACTAGAAATATTTGAATGGGAAGACTGGAGTGACTATTAGTGAAGCTGGAATGGAAAAGAGGGGCCTAGATGGAGTGGATGGTTGAGAAAAGGCAAGATTGTAATATGAAGATAAGAGGATAAGTGTATAGGCAAGAAGGGGTTGGAATAGGAGAGAAAGGCATGAGCTGTGGAAGGACTAAAATCATTTAGTTGAGAATAGATTTGAGGTAGAGTAAAAGGAAGATATGGTGGTAGTGGAGATATGGCCTGAAAATGGTCATAGTAGGAGGACTGTTGAACCAGGAGCACCAAAGACTGGAGACATGGGAAAGAGAGGCCATGAGAAGTCTGGGAGAAATGACAGCAAAATCAGAAGCATGGGAACTTCCTACAGGATGAGATGAAATTGGGCATTACAGGGTAAATTTTAACATGTTGACAGCTGTAATCAGAATAACAGTGCAAGCAGGATTGCTCATCTGGCCATCCAAACCTCAGCTTCATCTCTCACAGCTACTGCACCTTTTTTCTTTTCTTTCAAAAATAAAGTAGCCCTAAGTTCAGACCCACAAGCCACTGAAGAAGCACTAGGGTTGCTCACATCATTTGCAAGTAGAGCAAGGCAAGACTTAGAAGCCTATTCTTGAAAACAGCTTAGATACTACAATAACAACCACTTCTAAAATGAAAATGAAACCAGTATTAGCACTGAACTTTTGGCTTTACTAATCTATTTTCCTTGAGGGTTAACATCCATCCGTCAGATTTTTTATAAAAACTTGTTATGATAATAACATTTAAATGTATGAGATAAAGGATTGATCATGCAATTAAAATAATATATGAATGTAAACTGTTCTGAAGACGATTGTCATAACAAAAAGAAAAAGATTTTTCAGCAGTTTTTGTGGTCCAGTGTGGCCCAAGCTCAATCTGGCACCATGAATGTGAGTAGAATATTTGTTTTGCTGTCCTCACAGTGATGAATCTCAGGACTGTGATCCTTTTGCAAGCCAGGCTGCTGTTCAGCGTTGTGATGTCTGATGGATTGCAGGAAAGTCAGGGAAGTTGAAAATGATTTACTTATACAAATCTGATTGACCCATATTTTGAGCTAAGGTATGTAGATACACTGTTCACCAAACTAAGCTTCTTAATAGTGCTAAGAAATAACAAAAGGCTTATTAAAAAACGTATTTCAGAAAGCAGTCTCCTGGATAGGCTTTCAGCTTTCTCACTCAAACCACACAAATCTCAAGAACAATCATACTATGTTTAAAAATTACCACAAATCTTCTGGTGTTGCCCAATGAATGCCGTCTTTATTAACATCATGGATGGAGACAAAATATTGTAAGATCTCTCTAGACAATTCCTGCTGGAATGTCACTGGAATGTTGGCAAACGTAAAATTGCCAGGAGACTGAGCTCTTTAACCAAAGAATGTAAGTAAATAACATCCTGAATGGAAATACTTGTTTTAAGTATTTAAGTTTTAAGTTTATGAGGGTGGACAGTGATAGGACAAAGGGGAATGGTTTTAAACTGAGACAGGGGAGGTTTAGGGTTAGATATTAGGAGGAAGTTTTTCACACAGAGGGTGGTGACGCACTGGAACAGGTTGCCCAAGGAGGTTGTGGATGCCTCATCCCTGGAGGCATTCAAGGCCAGGCTGGATGTGGCTCTGAGCAGTCTGGTCTAGTGGGTGGCAACCCTGCCTGTGGCATGGGGGTTGAAACTAAATGATCACTGTGGTCCTTTTCAACCCAGTCCATTCTATGATTCTATGATCATAATGTGGATACTCTAAAACAAATATAAGAGATGCTGCTCTTCAAATGTACCTTCTGGCTGTGTTTCTTTGCACATATCAGCTGCCACCCAAAGATTCATGTGCTAATGATCGAGAGGAAACTAAACATTAGTGAAATGTCAAGCAATGAATTTGCATATAATAAATTACATCATAAAAATTTTGAAAAATGTGCAGCTGCCTCGCACAATATTTGCACACCTTAGAACCCGTTAATCATCTCCTGGTTCTTATTGTGCTTCATTCCTGTGAGGGCTGGTAAATAACAGGGCCAAACCAGGGATATTAATCTAATCTTTCATTAAACAGTCGTGGCAAATTATAAAGAATAAGAAGGCTGCTTGTACACCACTTGTCATTTCAGGAGCTACTCGCAGTGCTGGAGAGGACGTGTATAGTACTGGGATGATGAAACACAGAAATCTCCTTGCATACTTGAGACTCATTAAGAATTATGCTGAAAACAAAGCCCTTAATTTCAATGTCGGGAATAGGGCTCTTGTCATTAAGATACAATGCATTGTGAGAAGGCAACCCATTAGCATGCTGGGCAGCCCAGCATTGTCTTAAACTCAGTAATATAACATGAGTACCCCGTTCAGATGTAAGCTCCAGCTCTGAGCTGTTCAGAGGAAGCTGGATGTTCTCCAGCACTTCTCAATGCTTTCAGTGGCTTTCCGAGACAAGCTGCTGAAATGAAAGCTAATGCCATAGGTACAGGATTCCCAGATAAAATTCCCTGTGCTTCACAATGGAGGGAGCAGGAAAGAGGTATGTTCTGTTTCCTGGTCTGGGACTCACTCAGGGCCTTTTAGGGACAAACTGGGTCACCTTATCCAGCACAAGGACTGCAGGTACTGGCAAAACAGGGTGGGCGACTTAGCAGCTAATTGCAAATATTCACACCCTTTGTGTGCCCGCATTAATGCTGCAGATGGCAGCAGGGCCAGATGCCAAGCACAGCAATTAAGCCAACCGCCCTGAGTGAAACCAGAGTCACCAAAAATGCGCCTCAGTTGCACAAATGTGTGCAGCTTGAGCAGCTTGGTTGTTTCCTCTTTTGCCTCCTGCACCTTTTCAAACATCCACATTTGTACCCAGTATTCCCTCTAGAGCTTTTGTTTGACTAGGGGTGAATACGTAATGAAAACGCTTACCACCCCTTAGCATAGAAAATATTGCTATTTAATAATTCAAGCATTTAACGGAATTGGAGGCTTGCATTTTTTCCCCTTCAGGTTTTTTTCTAGAGAAAATATCATAGTCTCATGGGTGCTTAGACTTGCTCAAGTAAATCAGTTGATTTATAATGCTTTTTAATCTGTTCCTTAATTTTTTTGTGTTAGGATGAGAAATCTAGACAGGAGTCAAGTATTGATGTTGTCAATATTTGCAGCACTTTACGTGCCACCTGACAAAATAGGAAGGATCTTCTCAATCCACCCTATGAATCAGACTTGTTTGCTGTTTTCTCTAAGAAAACGGAATTGCCTTGTTCTGATCTTTCAGGAACTAAGGAAGTGGTGGTTAATGTGGATGACGATGGAGTCATTTCCTTGAATTTTGAATGCGATCAGATGTCTCCAAACTCTAAGTTTGTTTGGTCCAAGAACTATGAACCGATTGAGGATGACTCTCGACTGGACATCGATTCCAAAGGCGGAAAGTAAGAGCACTCAGTTGTAACAATCATCTCATGTTTGAAAAACCACAGAAATCCATCCTTTCTGAATGGATGACCTCAGTAAGAATTCTATCTGCCGTTGTTACCAAAAGGCTTCGGCATGAGTATACTGTTTGTCAGCAAGTCTATGTGCAGACCATAAGGAAATTGTAGCTTGCACAGAATGAGTCAGGCCTTCTGGTTAGGCAATTTACTCATAGTTACATTTAGGCACAGAGTGAGAAAATTTGTGCTCTGTCCTCTCATAACCTGCCGGCCAGGACAGCTTATTCCAATTGCTGTTATGGTAAATCTCCAAAGGCTTGAATTATTTGTCTGCTTGCTAAATGTTTTGACTGTCTAACATCATCACAATCACCTGAGCAGGACTCTGTTTTGATAATGTCACCATAGCCTGATTTGGTAATGTTTGTAATTCTCTACAAGCCTAATATGTTTCTTCAGGCATTTTTCAGAGAGGAAGAAATGGCAAATGTACCGGTGCAGCCTATGAAGTATCTGTGTGCTCTTCCAGTTATAGAAACCATGCAGGAAGAAACACCACTTTTGGTATTGCATGTGAAAGCTGAATCAGCCTGCACTTAAGAGTATCCTTCCTCGTTCTTCAAAGACCTGACAATATGATTTTAAGTCCAATACTTCTGGCACTGAGAGCTTCTACAGCTTCCTGGAGAAGTTACAAATCTTGCACCCAGTTCTCTGCTCTTGTCCCAGAAGAGGCAACTGGTCAGCTTTCTGTTTCATGGGTGCTTCATGGGCTGGGCTATTTCCATTTGTACCACATATGAATAACCTTCCCTGCTTTATTCTGCTCAGGACACGTAGGCAAATACAGGTGTCCTGAGCAGAATATTTGCCTTGCATTCAGAGCAGAAGCTAATATAAGGGTGTTTTAATATGGTTTTGCAACAGTGAAAAAGCAGCTTGGTTCAGACTGGTCTTACCTTTTTATCTTTTTTTTTTTTCCCCCAAAGGTCAAAAGCAATCTTTAAGGATCTTGGGGAAGATGATTTGGGAATTTATTCCTGTGTTGTTACAGACACTGATGGAGTTTCATCAGGCTACACAATTGATGAAGAAGGTAGACGCACAGCATCTTCTAAGCGTGCTTGTTTTGCTTTGCCTTCTGTTTCTTCCTGCTTTTGTGTTTCTTGCATCCATCATATCCATGTTTTACTTCATATCTTTTGCAGAAATGAAACGCCTACTTGCTCTGAGCCATGAACGCAAATTCCCAAGTAAGTGAATCAAACGTGTCTGTAGGGGAGAGTTTTGTGTGCACTGGGGTACATATCACAAAGCTCCTGCCAGCATCAGATAGGTTAGTTGCTAGACTGCTTTCAGATGAGTGTTTTTGAATTGAAAATCTACAATTCCTTCATTTCTCTCTCTTTCACTCAGAGCATTTTTGTATTGCTGATATTATTCCCCCTCTTTTGCGGGTTACTGATCTAAGTATATATGCTCTATATTGGATTGAAAATAAGTATTCTAATGGTTTTATTTCTTCATAGCAGCTTTTTGTCCTTACTCAGAATGCCTAGCCTGATTTGAACACCTGAATTTGAAAAATTATCTGCCCCTCTGATTTCATCTCAACTGAAATTCAAACAATTTAAACTTACAGTTAACAGAGCAAGCAATGCAGTTATCTATACTTACAAAATTCTTCTGCTGAAATTCATCACACTCTTTTCTGTTCCACTTGGAGATGTAAACACCTTTCCTACTGCTTGGGATGATACTTTTGCCAAGTCCACAGATTTCTTATACCTTCGTTATATACGGACAGTGGCACAACCTTGTTATTTTCAGTGGAATGTGGCTTGAATAATTGAAGAAAACAATAAATTGCAGATGGAATCCTATTATACACAGCAAGATGAGACCTAAGCCTCCCCTTGTCTTCTCCCACTACCTTCTCTTCTTTGTTCCAGGCGCTAAAACTCTTGCCTGGGTTTTAACACCTTCAGCTCTGAGCATGTGCTGCTGGCACCACTGCCATCCCAGCCTGCATCGTTCCTCTCAGCCCTACCACAACAAGGCCACACAAATTGCCTTTCTGCACGTGTCATTTCCCTCTGGGTCCTTTCCATATCAGCTCTGCTCTTCTGAATATTTTGAAAGCCCAAGCACCCCCTGTTTACTTCTGCTCCTCCCAACCCTATCTTCACTCTGAGCATGAGTCATCACTGCTCCTTATTGCTGTCACCTGCCCTTAATTGACCCAACCCTCCTCTACTCAGCTCTCTGCCACATTCTGTGTTAATAACTAATGTCACAAAAATAAGTTCCTCAGGACACAGAATGTGGGTTTGGGTTTTTTTATGTATTGTTAGGCATTAGTACACTACCAGCTGTGCATGGGGCCTCCAGGGGAAGCAGGTGAAATCAGAGGAGGGGAAACTGCTCTTTTTGCTTTGGGCATGCTAGGCCCTGTGAACACTACAAAATTATCAATTACAATTTATAGGTTGAGATATATCTTCCTTTATCTATGAGACTAGGAAAATAATAATGAGCTCCTATGGATCAACGTGAAACTTTGGTCATCTCTCTGAGTAATCACAGAACTGCAGAGGTTGGAAGGGACCTCAAGAGATCATTGAGTCAAACTCCCCTGCTAAAGCAGGCTCCCTGCAATGGGTTGCACAGGTAGGCATCCAGATGAGTCTTGAATATCTCCATTGAAGGAGACTCCACAGCCTCTCTGGGCAACCTGTTCCAGTGCTCCATCACCCTTACTATAAGGAGGCTCTTCTGCATGTTAGTATGGAACTTCCTATGTTCAAGTTTTAGGCCTTTGCTCCTTGTCCTATCAGTACACACTGCTGAAAAGAACTTGGCCTCATCTATTTGCCTCCCACCTTCTTTTAGATATTTATAAACACTAATCTGATGAACACCCAAATTCCTGACAAAAAAATGAGTCGCTGCCATTTCTGATTCAACATAAGCTCTTGCATGTTGTTTTGTTAGTACTTCTCAACTGCACTTAACTCTATCTTCTACTCAGAAACATCTGCAGCAAGTAACTATGGGAAAATGAGTTGCTCAGATATGCAGTCCTGCAGAACTCAACTGCTCATGAACACAGTGGTGTATTGGTGTTGGATGCAAACAAATATTCCTGCTCTTCAGTTTAGCATTAGCATTTGCCTGAGGATTTTCTATCAACTGCATGTGGTAACTTGTGATGTTGTACAAATAGGATGTGAAACCTTGAAAGCACGATGGCTGGAAAATCCCTGAAGACAGTCTGTGTTTAGTAAAATGGAAATATTTTGAAGAAGGACTATAGCTGGTGGAGGACTGTTACACAGACCTATCTGATTCCTTTGGATGGGGGAGCGAGTGGCCTTTTCCCAAAAGTGAATCCTTTCACGTCCTTTCAGCCTCTTCTTGAACGATTTCTGAGAGATATTTTCTTCCCTTTCAGACTAAGATATTCACTGTTAATTGCATACTGGGACTTTAACACTGCCACAGAGCTGACAGTGAGACAAAAGCAGAGCAGCCTGATGTCTGTTCCCATCCTCCTCCTGTTACTTCTGCAGGCTCTGTAGCATTTCTGGCAGTTTGTTCTGAGAAATTATGCAAGATATGACATTCCTTTTGTTTCTCACAAGCAATACAGTAGGGGAGGAAGCTTAACAACCGGTTCCTTTTAGTACTAGAGTCCCTCTAGGGCTCATTTTTAAACATTTTCCTCTTCTGTGTTTTTTCATCACTCTCTTCTTTCTTTTTATATATATTCATCAGAGACGTGTTCTGTGCCACCAAAATCATGAGTGTGGGAGGGTGTAGGTTCATGGAAAGGGTGCTCATGTGAAAGGAAGATGCAGGGAGTCTTCACACATGGCCACCACCTGGTTTGGCAGTGGTGTTCAGCCCCAGAAAGTATCCCTTTGTTTAGAAATGTAGGATCATTAAGGTTGAAAAGACCTGTAAGATCACCTAGTCCAACCATCACCCCCTCTCCACCATGCCCACTAACCACATCCCTCAGTGCCACATCCACACGGTTCTTGAACACCTCCAGAGATTGTGACTCCGCCACTTCCCTGGACAGCCTCAGTGCCCCTGCCTCACTGCTCTTTCTGAAAAGAAATTTTTCTTAGTGTCCAACCTGAATTAGCATAGTGAAAAATGAAAGATGAATGATGCCAGGTACTACACCAGTCCCAGTCCTCTCCGTGTAGTGAGGCTTCTACATAAGCGAAGTTTAGGAAAAGCCCTGTCCTGGGGTTTGTATGGGAGGAGGTATAGAGTGACACCCATCACCACACACTTAATCAGGTGTTTTGCAATGTGTTTGTGCACTCTTCTCAGTTACACCCTCGCAAGGCAGACTTTACACTGCTGTGAAAGTAGAGTTTGGGGCAGAGTTCACTTACAGCATGCATGCTTCTATGTATATGAGTTTGTTGGAGATTTGAGAGTTCACTAAGACTGGTAAAATGATGGAAAATAATAAAATGAGCAAATATCCCCAGATATCAGAGTATAAATGCTCCTGTTTAATGTTGCTGATTAAAATAATTTGACAAAAAGTTAAATTGAAAGCATGCTGAGTACTTTTACAAATAGGAACAAGGAAAAAATAAGAAAAGGTTGTAGTTTGTAGTAGAGTACTCTTTACAAGAATTTTTTTCCTGCTTACACAGCTTATTGAATGTGGGGATTTCCATTCTTCACAAACAAATGTTTACTATTAATGGGGAAATTTGGGGCAATTTGTGATACTCGGTGAATTCTGGAGATAAAGGTCCCACTCAGCAAGAATTACTTACAAAAATCTCCCAACCTGCAGTTCAGCAGCTGACTTTCTGATCTGCCTTTGTGCTTGTTTTTTTTCCCTCTCTTTTCCTTAATGAGTCAGTTCACTGCCTTGCAACAACACTAAGTGACTCATTAAAGATGTGTTTGCACCAGGCAGGCTCACGTTGTGCTGCAGAGATGCTTGCAGTTAACCTTTAGCCCTGTGTTAGAATGGAGGGACCCCAGCACAGTTCAAATTGTGAACGTTTCAACTCCGTACAGATCTAGAGATAGAAAGATCAAATGATTCAATCTTGCCTGTTGCTCTTTGTATATGTGGATGGAGAGGCATTCCACTGATACGAAGAGTTTTTGTAAGCTAGTTACCTTGCATACATCAACTGAATGGAAGAAGTGAAGAAAGCAGTTGCTCCTATGCAGAAAAGTATATGCTTCATTCTTGTCTCTCTTCTTTGTAGCTATTCCACTCACCTCTGAGCTGGCAGTAGAAATTCTGGAAAAAGGAGAAGTGAGATTCTGGTTGCAAGCTGAAAAATTGTCCGGCAATGCAAAGGCTAATTTTGTATTTAATGATAAGGAGATTTTTAATGGGTAGGTAAGGCTTTACAGTGCCTTTTTGCATGTTTATAAGCAATGAGCGTTAATATCTCCAATACGCTTCCAATTAGAATTCAATGCTAGTGCATTTTCATCAGAAATAACATATGTCATTGAAAATACCACTCGCTAGAAAGACTTTGTCTATAGTTCTGAGTTCCAGCTAAGTTTGGCTGAATGAGTTTATAAACTTCCTTCCTGCCTCCTTTGTGAGTACATTATCTGTTAACTAATGGGGACTGTAGAAGGTCCTGAAATGTAAAGAAGAAAGTAGTTACTTACTCACAGGTAAGCAATTACTGTGGTCTTCAAGGAATCACTGCAGTAGCCCAGATCATCCAGTGTCTTTTATCTATGGCCACTTGTGCTGTCTTCTCATATGCTTTTGCTGTTTGGAAGAATGTGTTAGACCAAGGGAAAGCTCACAAGTGGTTGTTTCCAGCAGCAGAGCTTGTTATTCCCAGAGACAACTTGTGGCATGTTTTTGTTGCATTACTGATAGTTAGATAGAGCATTCTACAGGGATAGAGAGTCAGAATATTTAATACAAAAACTTAAAAAATATGTTGACTCATAAGCAATAGTGTTCTAAAGAGGTACAAATCCATGCCATTCTAATGAAAAAGATCACAATATTCATCATAGAGCAGGACTGTTGCATGCTTCCATCATTAACAGATTTCTTATTTATTTGGTGCTATGTTTAGAGCTAGGGAAGGAGATAGTGGGAATGTGAACAAAGAAAACAGAATTTCCCCTAAAGATATCAATGTTTGCCAAATATTCTGTGATTCTGATATTCATTAATTAATTTACTTCCTGTTCCTGAAGAAATATAAGATGAAGGTGGACCGGAATACTGGCCTTGTTGAAATGATTATGGATAAACTTGAGGACAAGGATGAAGGGACTTACACTTTCCAGCTGCAGGATGGAAAAGCAACCAATCAGTCCAGCCTGGTCCTCATTGGTGATGGTATGTGAATCTATTCTATGCTGTAGGCTAGGAAAGTTATACCAGGGTTGGCAGTCGTCACTTTTCCACTGTTTTCCGGATTTAGTACTATTAAAAGTTCATGTCACAGCACTTGTCTGCCTCAAATAGAATAGAGAGCATATGTGAATTTTTAAAGTGCCCAAAGGAAAGGGAATTGTTACAGAAATGTTGAAGGCGTTCAGGGCTTGCTTTTCTACAGATGCAATGATATCAAGCCCAACCCCCCTGCTAAAGCGAGTTCCTTGTATTAGATTGTGTAGAAAATATGCAGTATTACACTGCTGAGAGAAAGAATGACCCAGTGGCAGGATTCTCTTTGACCTACAAGGGACAGAGTTGTACTGGTAACAATACTGCACTAATAAATCATATAGTACATATAACCTCATATGCGTTAATGGTTTTCATTTCCAGTATTCAAGAAGCTGCGAGATGAAGCAGAATTCCAGAGAAAAGAGTGGCACAGGAAACAAGGTATGATAAGAATACTCATGATAATCATGTAAGTGTAAGTTTAAGAGATTGTTTATATTAACATACTCTAAATTGAAATAGATGTTTTTATAGAATCATAGAATCATTTGAGTTGGAAGGGACCCTTAAAAGACATTTAGTCTATTCTGTTGTATAGTTGCTCAGTTCTGAAGGAGAAATGGGAAAAACAAAAACACTTTAAAATATCACAGTATTCTTATGAAGAAAAACAGATTTGCTTTTGTATCGTGAATACCACTGATAAAAAAATACGTCTGTGATTTTGAACAGGTCCTCATTTTGTGGAGCAGCTGGGATGGGAAGTTACTGATGAGTGTAATGTGATGCTGAAATGTAAGGTAAGAGGTAAAGAAAACACAAAGTACAGCATTCCAAGAAACACTTTGATCAACCTCTGTTTAGATGGCTAAGAGGACTAAATAGATGGCCTTTGGTTTTGGATTCCCAACTGCGTTTTGCATACAGACAGAGCCATTGAAAGCACCATAGGCTAATCATGCTGGGGTGACTGCAGATGATCTGAGACTTGGGCAAAACTTACCTCCTTGTTCAGCACGAAGCAGCTCAAAAACCATTGAAGACATGGTGAAATCCAAACAGTTTGTTTGTACTCCAGCAGTATGATCAGTGAACTTTGCTTTCTCTGCAGAAACACAGTATCTGAACAAACAGCAGTGCACTGGTTTCTGTGCATGGAATAGAAGGAAAAGGCTTATGCAAAAGAACCTTCAGCAAGGGAAATATTCTTGTTGCATACTCTTTGAGTATCACCACTCAGTTATTGGGGACTAGTTAGGTACACCTGTACAGCTTCCTAAGTCATTTAAGAGAGAGATCGGGACAGGAGCAGGCTGGGATGAAGGCAGCATTTGTTCTGGAGGAATACAGAGCGCCTGCCTCAGGGCCATAGAGCTGTCATCCCCTGGCAGCTCTCCCATCAATTCTAGGCAGTGAGCTAGGTCTGTCATCCAGTCCCCTGCACATCCTCCTGGGTATTGCAAGCAGAGAAAAACCAGAACACTCTGTGCTCTTGCTGCTTATTTCAGACAAAACACCTTGGAATATAGCTTAGACATTTTTCTTCAAGTCTGTCATCCATCCATCCAACCATCCACCTGCTGAGCAAAAGGGACCTTAATAGGTGTGATGACTCTTTGTGAATTCAAAGACTTTCTGATTATTGCCTGCTTATGTGTGTCAAAATCCCCTGGGCTGGATTCACAGGATCACTGGACTCCTTGAAGCTGTTGATAACCCTTTTTTCTCTCTTTTTCTCCCTTCTGTTTCCTCCTTGCAGCCTTCATTTTAACTGTGAGGCCTCCAGCAGCATCTTTGTAACTCACTACAATCAGGTTGTAAAGCTTTAGCTGTTCTTTCACGCTTACCTAGGGTTCAAACAGGCTAATCCATGCAACGCAAGGTTCATCTGACCAAATGCAGAGAATAACTGTGATATGGTTTTCATCCATTTTAGGTGGCTAATATTAAGAAGGAAACGCATATTGTATGGTACAAAGATGACAGGGAGATAATGGTAGATGAAGAACATGACTTTAAAGATGGTGTGTGCACCCTGCTGATATCGGAGGTGAGTGACTGTCTGTGCTAGCCCTCATCCGAATTCAGTGTTATGAATTCAGATGAAAGATATGATCTGGTATTTCAACAGAACAATCAAAAAAGGAAGTGGGTTTTAAAAATGGAAAAACTCACGAGGTGTCTGCGTTTTGTCTGAAACACATTCCTATCTGTAACTGTTCATTCATGTTTTCAGGAAATGATGACAGAAGAGATAATAAGTATGACACTTCCTTTGCATATCAGTTCACAACACAATGAGACCCTGTTTATGTTGTGATTCGCACTCGGGAAGTGCTGCTCACTCTGACCCTCATGGGAGCGCCCTCTTGAAGTTACCCAAGGGTCTTGCTTGAGATTTACAATCTCAAGGTGTGGAGTCTGACTTGCATTAACCACTCAGTCTCTTTGCTTCCTGTTCTTCTAGCTGAAAAAGTGAGTAAGCATCAGAGACCTGTGCAGATTGAATCTTTCATGAGCCCATCAAGGCGCAGCCCAGCTGCCAGGTCCCATCCCAGAGCCCCAGCCAGAAGCAGGGCACTGGGGGCACCAGGGCAGCCCCAGACATCAGGCACCTCCTTGGGGATGGGGACAGGGTGAGGATGAGCTAGGATATAAATCTAGATTTTTGTACAGAAACTATTTTGAATACTTTTTTTTTTTTTTTTTTTTTACAGTTTTCTAAGAAAGACACTGGAATTTATGAAGTCATACTGAAGGATGACAGAGGGAAGGATAACAGTGAGCTGAAGCTTACAGACAAAGGTCAGAGCCCTTTCTGCATGGTGTAAGCCAAGCAGCCTGTATGTGAGGTTGAGGCAATACAGACAGCTGCATGCATCACCTTCCTGTAGTTTCCTTCCTCCTGCATAAAAGATCATGTCATTAGAACAGTGCAGATTTTTCAGTATGAATAGTATTTGAATATGCCTTATTGCATGTATAATTTTGGGAGAATGTGATGACTGGTGCTAAGCTAGATGTTAACTTGTGTCCTCAGGGCTCATCAGGAGTGTAAGTCATCAATTGTAAGAAAAAATAATAGAACGAGATATTTTTTATAAGATTTCACTTTTTTATGTTTTGCATTCATATATTTTGAGACCTTTCCACTCGTTGTGACCATGTAATTTTCCAAGCAAGTGGGGAAAAATCAAGTCTGTTATAATGTATATAAATGGGTTATCATTCCAACTGAATATGGATATTCACATGGAAAAAAAAAAAAAAAGAATATAGTTTAGTTCTGCTGCAGCAGTATTCATCAAGGTAAAATAAAGTCTGGAAACTGGAATAACAGGCAAATTTCTGCATTACTTAGCTTTCTAATACTTTTTAAAGTGTAGATCTGATTTACTTTTGGAACTGCCTGGGGAAATTATTTCAAAGGCAGTGCTTGTTCTATGATTGACTATGATTGAGCTGCAGACACAGAGTCTTAGTTTATGGATTTTGTCTCCACAGCTTTTGCAGATCTGATGAATGAAGTATGCAGACAGATTGGTAAGCATTTAAGTCACTTCTCTGATAAATGACTCGTGACACTCAGTGAATGGCTGCATATAAAGATGTGTTCTTCTTGCAGCTTTATCTGCAACAGATCTGAAAATCCAGAGCACAGCTGAGGGCATCAGGCTGTACTCCTTTGTCACCTATTATGTGGAAGATCTGAGAGTAGGCTGGGTGCACAAGTAAGTATGCCAAAGCTTTACAAAAGTCAGTGTGATTTGGTGTTTATAGACTCAGAAAGAATTTAGATGTATGAGACAGACTAGGCCCAGTTGTCTTTCCATCATCCCTCATGAGTCAGGGCTGCATTGCTTCAGAGAACTTCCACCTACTGGATGGGAGCTGCTTCTTCCTCTGGAGTGGTTCTGAGGAGTGACGCGTGTATAATCTGTGGCACTGGCAAGCTATGTTAGAGATCACTGCCTCTGGTTCAAAGATACCTGGCCTGGAGGCCTGCTTATCTAGAAGCCATAATTCACAGGAACCAGGGCAAAAGGGCACATCCTCTTCACGCATGGGTTCACGTTTTGGAGGCAAAGCAAGCTTTAACATGTGCCTGGGGCAGTAAAATCCAGCCAGGGCCTCCTGTGAGTTCTACGAGCCTAAATGGGACAGACAGGAGAACCGAGACTCTAAAAATGAACTTGAACGCCCAGCTCCCCATAAAATTAATGGGAGTTGTGTACCCAAATCCACGAGACAGCTTTGAATTCTCAGTCAGCGTAAACAGTTGTACTGGAAAACTCGGAGAAATAAACAACTCAGTTTACTTTAAATCTATTATTAATAATCTTTCTGCTTCACTTCCTGTGGACATGGTAACAGTTTGAGGTTTTCCCCTTCCTTGGCACCCATTTGTCATGGTATCTCCAGGAGTCTCAAACGTTTGAAAGCTGGAAGTGAATATGAATTTTTCTGGATTTTTTTCTCTCTTCATTTTCTCTTTTTTTTTCCTACATTTCTTTCTTGTCCCTGTCTTTTCTCTATTTAATTTTTAGAAATTAATTTCATCTTGAAACACATGAAATTGATCTTTGACTCTCTAGCATATTCAAAGCTATCAATTAAAGAGAAAATGAACAGCTTGCTTGAGAAATATCATATCCTTCATCCAAGGCAATTAACTGCCTAGTTAAGAAGCTGAAAAATTGATCTTTTTTGTGGAAGAAGATGCACTCATGTCAAAATGCGTTTGATTGTAAAAGCCAAAGCGCAGCAGAATGTGAGAAAACATTCAAACTAGGCAAACACCATTTGTAACAGAAGTGAGATTTTTCGTAGGTACAGCCTTATATAGTTCCGCTGTGCCCAAGCAGAAATAAACTTATACTAAGAGGAGAACATGAACTTTTGAGGATACATGGATTACCATTCAGATTTTAAAATTCCTATAACATGTGTGTGGCTCGGGTAGTAGACTCAGATGCATGTTCATTCTGCAGACTTTGAGGAGAAATGGAAAAAGTCTGTCATAACAGTTCTGCCCCTTTGGTCTACAGTTGAGCAACAGTTTGGCTTCAAAAGCTTCAAAATATGATGGCATGCCATTCTATGTTGGAAGTCATTTAGTAACTGCAGATATTTCTCACAGAAAATCCTGCTTATATTCTGCTAAAATGAAGGAGTAACACTGTTTTGTATTTTTCAGTGATACCCAGATTAGGTTTACAGACAGAGTGAAGACTGGTGTCACTGGGGAACAGATCTGGCTGCAGATCAATGAGCCAACTCCACAAGACAAAGGCAAATACACAATGGAACTCTTTGATGGTAAAACTGGACACAAAAAGACAGTGGATCTTTCTGGGCAAGGTAGGCTGTTCACACTGTTAATATTACCTGAACTGTTTTATGAGGTAATTTCAACCTAACGTTCTCCTCCTATGTCTTTGTGTTAAATTTTTATTTTTAGTAGAGAAAAAGAAGTGTTTATGCATGCATATGTGCATCAATAGTTGCTGTATACACAGCTGCCTTTATCAGTTGAATCATTTAGCACTGTAGAGATTATACAGTATCACAGCATGCTTCCATACATTCCTTTAATGATGTCTATATTTAAAATTTAGTTCTACATTTTAAAGTAACATTTGTGATAGCCTATGTTTGAACCTACATTTAAAATCAACTTTTCTCTTTATCAAGCATTTGATGAAGCCTTTGCTGAGTTCCAGAGATTAAAGTAAGTATTATGCAATCCAGTAGTGGAACCCATAAAATAATAATGGTACTTGTTTGTTTTGTGCTAGAGCTAAAAATACCGTATGAAACAAATCTTAGTCCTACAGAAAACTGTAGGAGTTTTGCATGTGACCGCATTGCAACAGTTAGGTAATGAAGTAAAAGCAGTATTGCCAAATGATGAGAGGCGTTTTCTTTAACTGATCGAAGACACTTTAAGACATAAGCTATCTATTTTTCAATCACTCTACGTAAACATTAAATGAAATTCAATTTTGTCTTTGTTTCTTTTCAATCCAGGCAAGCTGCAATTGCAGAGAAAAGTAAGTGAGGCTTCTTTGACCGTAATTGCAATTAATGGTTTATGAAGGTTCTCTCCCAAACAGGAAGGTTGCTTCGTGGGAGAAAGAGGGCATGTATGCATGTGTACATGCATGTGCATGTCCTAACTCTGGCTGGCCTAGAACCAAGGGGAAGCAAGAAGAGTGATTTAACATTTGCACATTGCAGCTAATGACACTGTAAATGTGGGTTGTATGGATACTTCCAGCCTAAGATCTTGTTCTCATTACCAATTGGCTTTATCCAAAAATCGCCTCTATTGTTGAGATATCTCATGCATGTTTTCTGCCTGAAAGTCATTCTGTTTTCTAAGATAGAGGAAATCACTCAGCTGGTTTTGAACTATCTGAAATGTTAAATGGCTCTGCATTATGGAGGTGGGTAAGAAAGCAGCAGAACCTTTTGCATAGTTTAAAGACAGGTCCCTGAATCTTCTGGCACTTTTGGATACATTTCATTTCCAACACAACAATTAAAATAAAAGTATGTAATAATTGTTTAAGGAATAAGTCATTAGAATTCAACTT
Source organism: Pavo muticus (assembly GCA_016647715.1). Classification (NCBI taxonomy): domain Eukaryota; kingdom Metazoa; phylum Chordata; class Aves; order Galliformes; family Phasianidae; genus Pavo; species Pavo muticus. Next base: position 2,462,224 of record JACDJE010000023.1, on the reverse strand, counting down.
GGATTATTAAGATCAGTATTTTTCCTGTTTCCAGAAAAATCTATAGGAAAATGTAACAACACAAAAAGTTATCCCAGTGCAGATGATTTTCAGACCTGTATAAAAACAAAGGCAGAACTGGATTTTAAGAAAAACAGAGAAAAATGGGTAGAGGGATTGGAGCTAACTCCTCACTGGACATAGACTCCAAAGAGAAAGGGGTTTGGCTGTGCTATGTACAGCAATTCCTGGTAGGCCCAGCTGAGATGGCAGGAAAGGACCAGTAATAGCCCTGCCCTGGGCAGTTAATTTCTAACTCTGCATGATTCATACAGGCCTGGCAAATACAGCATAGTCATGCTTCATCAGGTCATCATTTACTCTAGAGTGCATATTTTACAGAGTACATTAGAGGAGAATATTCTCTATTGTAACTTCCTTACTCTGTTAGGCTCCACCAAGATTATAACATAATCCATGTCCCAGAATAAGTGCATCAAAGCCTGCATGTGATCAGCTTATTTGTATTTATGTAAGATTCCTATGGGACATTGAGCTTAAAGCTGTAGACCAGATACCGATCCTGCTTACATGGAGATCCATGCAAAGCAGAGAAATTTCACTGCTTTCACCGAGACTGCAGCCTTTTTTAGATCAAAACATAAGCTCCAGCACTTCCTTAGCTGCCATTCATTTCTTCTCTAAAACATCACTTCTCATCTATCCCGCTAATTGTTTACCACTCTGGATCTCAAAAAATCAATATTATTTTCTGTATGTAATCACAAGTAACGCTGAGTTGGTGGTGAACTGTGCAGGACGCACCACATGGACTTTAGTTCTGCCCGGTAGGTGACTGACACCAGCTGTTAATGCTTCTTTTGCTGTGAATGGAATGTTTCTAAAGTCCAAATGTTGTGCTGAGAATGCTGAGTAGTTCTCTCCCAGCACAGATATCAGAGACAAATTGTACATAAATAAGATAAGAGGAAAGAACTGGAGGGGGAACAGAATCTGGGACGCAGTTGATTTTGCGACACCGAAGTAAATTATGCTTGTTTCTTTTCAGATCGCGCCCGGGTGCTTGGAGGTTTGCCCGATGTTGTCACCATCCAGGAAGGCAAGGTACAGTGAATTCACTGAAGCTTCACCCAGCAGCCAAACAGCTTGAATGCCTTTCAATGACAGCAAAATAGTCTTTTTTTGTTTTTAATTTTATTTTTAAAGATTCCATCTATGACATCTGTCACATTATTCATTCCCTGTCTTCTGTACATAACTCTGGTCTTGCACAGATGGGTTTATTTATTTAGGGCAGTGTCTTTTCTTAAGAATTAGATAAAAGTGAGACAAAAGTGTGAGCTGTGATTCAAACTCCTTATGTAACCAGCTCTTTAAAAATTCATACACAGGTCTCACAGTTAGATTTTTACTAACAGGGTGCCATTGATACGGGCTACACCAGGGAATGTTTTGATTCCCTTTTTCTTATAGGATGGTTACTCGTTCTATACCTGATGGAGTTAACTTTTTCGCAACATGGCACTACAGTCAGTAGTCTGCCTTTTAAAAAGTGTAAAAGTAGTAAACTGTTGTAACTCAATTCTCTTCCAGACTAAAGGAGAAAGTTTTCTGTATTTCATCAGCATAAGTGGGAATGAAGTCAGAAGGCACTGGCATTACACTGGATTATATCAGCAGAGTTTAGCAAAAAGATTATTGTAAGGCACTCTCAGGGGAACATGGCTATGCCACTGCTCAGGCACAGACCAGATGCCCCAGGAAGTCAGTTTGTAATCCCATAACCTTTCCCCAGCACTCTGCTTCTACATGTTGTAGTACAGTAGGGCTGAGACCAAAAGCAACTGCTCTTCACCTCCCTCTGCTCTGCCACCAGCCACTTCCTTTCTTAAGTGTGGGCGAGCACCAAAAGTAGGCATACGAGCACAGCTGAAAACCTGTCACATGACAATTACAGCAAAACAGCTGCCTGATATTTCCACATTCACCTACTAGTGGTTCAGCTGGGTTAGATGTATTTGATAATGAGCTGGGCAGAAAATGTTAAGACTCTTAAAATCTTGGTCTGAGTCTCTTAACAACGTAATTTGTAGCTATCAGATAGTGGGCTACAGCAATTCAGGGAACATTGAGCATCTTGGCATCGTAAAATGAAACACCATTTGATAAACCTTTTCACTGAATGATTTAGCAGCTCTGGGAATGCTGTAAAAACAAGCAGCATTCATGCAAGTATTTTAACGGTAGGTAGAAAGCAGAAAGAAATGGAATGCATTTGCAGACTCTCAGCTAATGCTGCTTGTGCTTGAAGATGAGCTTCTCATACTGCTTTGGCTTGTTATCAGTGTTAAGCTCTCTGCCAAAGAGAGTCAAAGCTGAGTATAAGCTCGCTAAAGGAAATTGTGTACATTTGACAAAAAGGGAGTTTGTAAAAAATGAGTTGCAAAATCTTACCCAGACACACATTGCCCTTGAAAGCAAGGACATTTGTGATGTTTGAATAAGTGAATGGAAAATTCCTAGAACTCTAGGCAAATATTCCTGACCTCATGATTCTGAACGCAGTAGATGATTGTTTTGAGAAACAGAGCAGGACAGAGAGTGTTTGGGGAAAGCACTGCTTGTTTGGGTGATGCTGGCTCATCTGCCTATTGCTTGCATACACACCGGAGAAAGAGGAAGGCAGTTTTCTGCATCTTTTGTGTAATCCATGCAAACTGCACAATCACCACAGCTTTGAAAAAGAGTAAATGAGGTAGCAAAGACTGGCAATATAGCAAGCTCTGATTCTGAATAGAAGTTCAGCCATAACTAGAGTTCTATTAACAGAATGGTACTGCTATATTGAACTTGAAGCATATGCGTATCTCAGTCATAGACTTAATGCTGTGATTGTGATGCTATTTGCTGGCTTTCTACAAGTGAGCTGAAGGTATGTGTGGGAATGCACAAACCAGCACCTACCAGAGCTGATCAAACAGTGCTCCAGATGGCCTAAGAGGCTTCTGCTGACATACATAAATGCACTTCAGCATGGGGATATAATTGGAAAAGGCTAAGTGTCAGTTCACATTAGGGAGGAATTTTAACTGACAGAAAATAATAGCACAAGTTTTGTGTACAGACTGCCAAATTAACCTAAGTGGCTGTTTTATCAAAACTAAGAGGGTGTTATTTTTACAAGAAGACTTTGGATCCTGACAAATGTGCACTTTCAGACATGGAAGCAGTACATTACATCCCTTTATCCACCAGCTCCCCATTCTCCCCTTCTGCTGGGGGTTGGTGCCTCCACAGGTAGGCTGGAGGAAGGGTGCGAGTTCCCATGACTTTGCTGCTTTAACTCACACACTGCCCAAACTACCCTTGAATGTATGTGCTAACACGCAGGGAGAATAGCATTACCTGAAATACAACATATTTCCCTCTGCCATTGTACTTCCCTACTCATCTGCAATCTGCAGTGTGAGGCAGAAAAGACAAGCGGAAACACAAAAGGTCTGGACCTGCAGCACCTAATTGCTCCAGGTATATAGCCATCTGTGCCCCAGCTACAGATTTAGGTTGTGAACTTCTGTGTGGAACCCTGAAATGCTGATAGGTGAGGTTTGCTCATGCAGGGTTTTTCAGATAGATCAGATTTCCTGATAGATGCCATGATGTCTAGACATGTTTCGAGTCCTAATAAAGATATGAACACATAAGCAAAGACAGTCTCCTGCTCAAAGAACTGAAAATCTGAAGCAGATAGGTACAGTCACAGTGGGTAACCACTTCCATTTGGCTCAGGTGCCATAATCATGGAATTGTCTTCCAAAAAAACATTGGCATGACCGAAGATCTCACCATCTACATAGTGAATTATAAGATATATCTCTGCACAGTAGTTGCTGGAAAACCAGCAATAAGAGCTGGGAACATCAGGAGGAGCACCAGTGTCAAACAGGAGCTAGTGATGTGAGGTTAAGCAAAATGTGGCTATTTTGGGGAATGACTTAGAAGTGATGACTCTTTCTTTTGCTACTGAGCCTCTTTGAATTAAGGAGTACTGACACCACTTCAAACACCTGAGGTTTGCATAATGTCACTAACAGAGCAGTCTGGACAAGCACATAAGCTCATTAGCATCTTGCAGTGGCAGCTGCAGCAACTCAGAGATGATCTCATGCTTGCTAGAAAACTAGAACAAAGTAAAGAAATACTGAGTACTATAAGGGACACGTTTGCAATTCCTGGCTGAGACTAAAGCTGAGGGCATGTTTGTATTGACAGTGTTAATGAAAATGGGGAAATATAAAACCTTTTGTTTTCCCCATGTTTTTCAAAAAGATGGACTGATATGGTGATCAAAACCACATTCTCACCAGTGGGCTACAAGAGAAGGCATTCACAGTCCCCATGTTGTCATCAACTATAGGTGCTGCAGGAAGTCAGATAGAGGCCATTTCCATCAGTCTTTAACCACCTCACACCCAGGACGTGTCTTTCCGTCAATACCAAGATATATGTGTTGGTGGTGGAGGAAATATTTTGCCTTCCCTTTTGTTTTCATTTTAATCTTTAGGGGATGTGGGATTTATGTTAGTTTGATTTTTGTTCTCAGAGGTACAATAATCTCTTTTTTTTTTTTTTTTTTTTTTTTAATCGAGATCTCAATTTTTACCCTGTCTGTTCATTTCAATAGCTTTCTGGATGCCTCTATTCTGTCCTATCACTGTCACACTACCAGATAAGGAGCAGGGAAGCGAAGGGAAGGTAGCCTCTTAAACTGATTGCTCACAGTGGCCTTTTACTGTGACAGCATATAGTGCCCAAATGTGAATCCTACTCAGCTGCCTCTATTTTGGATGGTTTTTCTTTTTTTTAATCAAGAGGCTTTAAGAAAAATTGAGGAGAAACTTGATTGTCAGGTGGAGCCACAGCCATCATTCCTTATGCATCACTGAACACCTTTTTCTCTGCAGCAAAAATCCTTCAAATTCCACTAGAGAAAAGGTTAGATTCTGCTTTGACCAACATTTTAAGTTTGGCCCTATGCACTATTTGGTACTTAGACATAAATTGATTCCTTCCTAAATAAAGGCCCAGAGAAAGGCATTTGTGCCACTGAGGTTTCATGTGAACGCTTTTCGCATTTGACTCTCTATGTGATGTTTGCTTTAGCAAACTCTGTGAGAATATTGCCACAGCACTGTGACCAGAGGAGGGGATAACAGCGTCCTGTCAGTCCATGTGTAACAGCTTCTCTCAAAAACATACTTCTCCGTTGACAACAACAAAGAAATGAGATCTGAACACTGTGTGCACATTACTCTTGCCAGCCTGCAGAAGCCGTCCACATTACTCTTGCCAGCCTGCAGAAGCCGTTCAGCTGCTACTGATCTCTCCAACAACTGATTCTCTGATCATAAGGATGATTCCTTCAGTTTGTTAGGGCTTAGAACCTTGCTAGCATCAAAGCAAAATATTTACTTCAGCACCAAAGAAACAGTAAAGTTTGTTTTGAGTTCCGTTAAAAAACAGTTTTATAGAAGTGAATAAAACAATTCAAGTCCCTTGGAGGAGCTGTCAGGGCATGGTATGTAAAGATCCTAAACTGAACAAAATATTCCAGGGACACTTTGACCTTAGTTACTATTTTGAAAAGAAAGATGCTTTCTTTTTTTCTGTGGCAAATATATAGCGAGCTTAACCTGAACAAATCTGCCTGATAGGTCCTCAAATTCTTATTTCATGTCTTACACAAAAATGCAGGTAATGTCTGATTCAATACCGAAAGGGAGCCTATAAACAGGAGAGGAGTCAACTCTTTGAAAGCGTAGATAACAGCAGGACAAGGGGCAGTGGTTTTAAGTTGAGGGAGGGAAGATTTAGGTTGGATGTCAGGGGGAAGTTCTTTACTATGAGAGTGGTGAGGTGCTGGCACAGGCTGCCCAGAGAGGTTGTGGATGCCCTTCCCTAGAGGTGTTCAAGGCCAGGTTGGATGGGGCCCTGGGCAGCCTGGTCTAGTATTACATGTGGAGGTTGGTGGCCCTGCCTGTGGCAGGGGGGTTGGAGATTGGTGATCCTTGAGGTCTCTTCCAACCCAGGCCATTCTGTGATTCTGTGATTTTATATTAAACATTAGTATGGAAAAGGCCCTGGTAATCAGTATTAGAGAAGAAGGTGCATAAAATATTGAAAACTTTGTAATGGAGTTTTCGAATTGAGTTCCTTCTTTTCCTTTATAATGGAGGAGACTGACAAAAGCTATTGATCGCTGATGATGATACGCATCTATTTACTAAAAGCAGGAAGAGAAATGCAGGGAGAGGGAACATTCGTAAAGTTGTGAATCAAAAATCACAGCAAATATTTATTGATTTATGACCCTTTTGTATTTTTTCTGTAGGCACTCAATCTGTCTTGCACCGTCTGGGGAGATCCTACCCCAGAAGTCTCATGGCTGAAGAACGAAAAATCGTTTGTGTCAGATGCCAACTGCATCCTGAGATTCGAATCTGGGAAGAACGTCAGCTTCACCATTTCTGCTGTGTCCACACTCGACTCTGGGAAGTACAGCCTTGTGGTGAAGAATAAGTATGGCACAGAGACCAGCGATGTCACTGTAAGTGTGTTCATACCAGAGGAAGAGCAAGAGAAAAATAATGAAGATAAGAAAACGAAAGCATGAATTTAAGAGTAGAAACAAAAGCGTAGGGGAGATTTTGAATGACAATGTTGACATAAAGTGTGTGTGTAAATGGCTTTCTGTTTTAGCAGGTAGCCTTGGATTTTTCCATTCACTTCACTTGTGTTTCTAATGTGCTCAATTGTGCCAGGGAAAATAGCGCCTTTCCTAAATATTTCCTTACTGCTAACTTCACAAAACCTAGCTGTGCCATCCTCACCCAGGCCAAATGCATGCTGGCTGTAAACACATCTGCACTATTTTACCTCGTTCCTGGGGTGTTTGACCCCACAACACAAACAAAGAGCGTAAAGAAGCATTTGAGTGGAGGCAACTGACAAGATAGATGGAAAGACTGAAAAATGATCACGGCATTTTTGAGCAGCAGTTTAGGTTTGTTCCAACTTTGGTAATGTAGCATAGATGGAATGTGTTAGCGAATTCAAACAATGGAGAAATTAGTGCTGGTCTTCGTCTACATTAAGGCCCCTCTGTATTGCTGTGTTAATTTAGAGAGGCCTTAATATGGGTGTAGGTTACATCCATAAGTATTGTTTAATCTGCCCAATTGGGGTAAAAGTACTGTAATATAAATGAAAACTAGACTTAGGAGGCCAGAAAACTAATGTGTGCATGTGTCTGCAGAAATGTATGATCTCTATGTTCACAAATAAATGGATTCACTTCTTTCGTTCTATCACAAGTTTGTCTCACTGTGTCATGTTTTGGAGGTCACGGCTGTCCTGGTTGTTCACATCACCTTACCATCTTAATGCTTTCACCACTATACTTATTTTTAGCTTTCCTTTAGATCCATATTAATCTTCACTTAAGCTTTTACCACAAAACCCTGATGGCATCACTTCACATTTCTGTGCCCAGACCTTCACTGCTTCACAACTCAACAAGGCGTTTTTGCCAGTTCAGCCACAGGAGTGGTTTCATGTGGTTCTGATCACGAGTTCTGATTGAAGGGTGTTAGGTAAGTACTTTGTTAGACTGAAACCTCAGATAATTTCATCCACAGTTAGCACTGGATATCAGAAATAACATATTTATTCAAGATCCTTTGAGAATACAAAAATAATTTTCACTGGAAACTAGAAAACAAGTTTGATTTTCAGGCTAAAGTATTTCAGAACCTTTCATCCAGATCCAGAACACACTTCTATAGATTAAAAGCCATTTTGCAACAATATCACTGATTATTAACTGAGGAGTAGCAATGGAACATGTATCTATTTCCATTCGATTGGATATGTGCATATCATATGATGCAGAAGACATTTTATAAGAGTATTTAGTGACAGGACAAGGGAAATGGTTTTAAACTGGAATAGGGTAGATTTAGACTAGATATTAGGAAGAAATTCTTTACTGTGAGAGTGGTGAGACACTGGAACAGGTTGCCCAGGGAGGTTGTGGATGCCCCTTCCCTGGAAGCATTCAAGGCCAGGCTGGATGGGGCTTTGAGCAACCTGGTCTAGAGGGAGGTGTCCCTGCCTATAGCAGGGGGTTGGAACCAGATGATCTTAAAGGTCCCTTCCAACCCAAACCATTCTACATGATTCTATGATAAATGCTCATAAGCTGTTTTCAGCCCAATTGCTAACTAGGAGAGTAATGTGCCATATTAATAATTCTTTTCAGAATTAGTCTCACAATAGCACAGTTCTTCACATCAAAATCTAAAGAACTGCTATATGCATTTTCAGTGTTCTGTATAAGGATGTATCTGAGTGCACCCTTCACATACTTTCCCTTGTCATTTTTAACTACAGCAACTGCAGAAACAGTGCTGTTTCCTAGGCACTCATTTTATTGCAGTGCTGGCTTTTCAGGAAGAAAGGACAGGCAACTTGGGGAGAGTACAAGGAAGTTGCTAGCATATGCAGGGAGAAAATCAGAAAGGCTAAAGACCAGTATGAGCTCAACCTGGCCACTGTGGTAAAGGACAACAAAAAGGAGGCCTAAGGAGAATCAGGCCAAGCCAGCATGGGTTCATGAAAGGCAGGTCCTGCTTGACCAAACTCCTCTCCTTCTATGTCCAGCTGACCAGCCTGGGGGATGAAGGAAAGGCTACTGACATAGACTCAAGTACCGGGGCCCATCCTGCTCAATATCTTTATTGATGATTTGGATGAGGGGATTGAGAGAACCCTCAGTAAGTTTGTAGAAAACACCAAGTTGGAAGGAAGTGTCAATCTGCCTGTGAGTAGGAAGGCCTTATAGAAGAGTCTGGACAGGTTGGATCGATGGGCTGAGGCCAGTGGGATGAAGTTCAACAAGACCAATTGCGAGACCCTGTATTTTGGTCACAACAACCCCAGGCAATGCTACAGGCTTGGGACAGAGTGGCTGGAAAGCTGCATGGAGGAAAAGGACCTGGGAGTGTTGGTCAATGCTCAACTGAACACGAGCCAGCAGTGTGCCCAGGTAGCCAAGAACGCCAATGGCATCCTGGCTTGTATCAGAAATAGTGCTGCCAGCAGAAGCAGGCAGGATATCGTCCCTCTGTACTCAGCACTGGTGAGGCCACACCTTGAGTACTGTGTTCAGTTTTGGCCCCTCACTACAAGAAAGACATTGAGGCCCTGGAGTGTGCCCTGAGAAGAGCAACAAAGCTGGTGAGAGATCTGGAGCACACATCTAATGGGGAGCAGCTGAGGGAACTGGGATTGTTCAATCTGGAGGAGGCTCAGGGGAGACCTTATTGACCTCTACAATGACCTGAAAGGAGGTTGTGACGAGGCAGGGGTTGGCCCCTCCTCACAGGTAATACCAATAGGACAAGAGGGAATGGCCTCAAGATGCACCAGGAGAGATTCAGGTTGGATATTAGGACAGACTTCTCCAAAAGAGTGGTGAGGCATTGGAACAGGCTGCCCAGGGAGGTGGCTGAGTCACCGTCCCTGGAGGTGTTTAAAGAAAGGGTAGATGTGGTACTTAGGGACATAGTTTAGTGGATAATATTTGTGGTAGGTGGAGAGTTGGACTAGATGATCTTAGAGGTCTTTTTCAATCTTAATGATTCTATGATTCCATGATTCTGTGAAGATGACACTAGTAAGTTCTGCACAGCTAATGCTTACTAAAATCCTTGCCAACTAAGGCTTAATGCCAGCCATAGCTGGCCAAGTGGATGTGTGAGGGATTTCTTAATGTCCAGTACCATGAAAAGTACTACCTGCTACCTTTATCTGGCATAAATTTATTTTCTTCTGGAATTAATTTCACATCAGAGGGATTTTTAACATCAAATTACATAAAACTACTGTGTTTTCAGCATCTCACAGAAACAGCAAATGTATTCAGTCATTACACAGTCTTATCTACTAAAATATTTCAAACTCAAATATTTAATGGGATTCTTGCAATCTTAAGTGTGCAATTATGTACATTAATGAATCACAATCTCAGTTAAAAATAGTTCAGACTATTTAGTTACAGTAGCTGTCTTTCGAAGTAAAATGAATTCATTATTAATTTGCAAAATACAATCAGGGGAATATCTGTAATTTGAGATGCAGCAAGCTTTCGGAGTTTAAAGAAGAAATGTCAATTTATTTCATAATTTTACTTAGTATGATACGAAGCCAGACCAAGGATGAAAAGTAGGTCATTCTGTTCCAGAACATGTAAAAGCAACAACGTTTCACTTCTTGCCCATCTTCCCAAGCCCAAACAAGAATTTGACTTGCCTCTTGCAAGACCTGATTTTTATTACTTAGTATTAGCATAATCTAAATAAGGATTGCATTTGGGCAGTAGCTTGTTTCTACTACTTCATCATCAAAATCTGTTCACCTGCCTCTGTCCATTCAGCAGAAATGCAAGGTAACACAAGAAGTGGGCTACCTCCCAGATAATCTGGATTCTGCATCCCTTTGGTTCAGAAGGTGTACGTGCCCTGAAATTACAGTTGTTTCTATACACATTGCTTCCAGGAACGCAGCTATGATTATTTCAAACAAAATTTGTCACATATTGCCATTTCTCGTTTGTGCAATTTTGTTCTTGCTTTGCTACAGGTGATTGTGATTACTGTGTCAGTCCAGACTGACACAGCTAAGCACACTGTTAGCGTCTCAGGACAAAGTCAAAATCATATAACTGTATCTAAAAAGAAAAAAGTAACTACTACGAGCAAACCACAACTGGAAGAGGAAAAGAAAGGTAAGAGCACTTTCACCTTTACGGATGGCTGCTCCAAAGGAAAAATTGTTAAACGTTATGCGATAATAGTCTGTATCTATCATTGCCTCCCATGTCCCAAACAATCCAATTTACAGCATGCACGCTCTTAACTGACAACAAATGCAAAGTAGGAATTGCCAGGTTAAATAAAACCCAGGGATATTTAAATCAACACTTTTAAATCCCTGTCCCACTGAGCTACAGGCTCTCATCTTGGCTTACCTGACTGATAAAAGCTTTTAAACCACAATAATACAGTCAAATTGCTGATTGCAGAATAAAACGCGTATACACACAGAGATTATTTTTATCAGCTAGATAAATGGCACTGTCAAAAAAATAGGCCAGGCTAATTGAGGGACCATAGATGCCAAAATAACTTAATTTTCTCAACCAGTTTTTAGTTTTTTTCTGATCATATAGCTACCATTTGAGATCAGTGAATTGCTCTTTCTTAGTTTATCTCCACATTCAATGTCAAAGCTGGAATTACAACCATTTTTCCACCCAGTCTAAAGAAAAGGCAGAAAACAAAAAGGTCTCCGGTGATTCAGCATTCTTGTATATTACAGATTGTTACCCTTATTTTAGACTCTTCTATAATCGCTGTTTGGACACTGATTTATTCTTCACAATTACATTTCCCTCATTCGGAGCATCTTATCTTCAAATAAGGCTTAAATTCCAACATTATCAGAATATCTATTTTATATACTTTGCCCAAATACTTTTTGTTTATATACATTTGCACAAACAAAACATTGCAAAAATGTTATATCATTACTGCCAGACCATTTTATACTCTTATTTCCTCGCCTTTCTGTTGCTAAGGCGTGAAGCAGTAATTAACAGCATTTCTTTCCTCTCCTGGTTGCTGGTATGGGTGACTTGGACATTTCTGAGCAGCTCTGTAAACGTGATTACTTACAAGAGCAGCGATTATTTCTGTGTGTACATATTCTGCAGGTCCCATCCATTAATTTATTTAATTAGAGACATAAATACTTGGGCTTGCTTTGGCTTTCTGAAAAGTACTCACACTATTTGTGATACTGAATGTCTTTAAATGGATGTGGGGAAAGGAATGGAACATACCTCCATGCTGCTGAGCACAGTCAATATAAAATAAATTTTATTACTTCTCCTAAATCAGATATTAAGCCACACGTAGATGAAATTATTGCCACAGAAGAGACACCTGATTCAAAAGAAATCCCCGGAGTGGAAAAAGAAAAGAATACAAAGAGCAACCAACAAACAGCAAAGAAGACTCACGGAAAGGCTGCAGCAACAAGAACAGTTCCTTAACCTATAAACAGCCTGGGAGTGGGGGAAAAAAACAACCCTGGGGAAAAGAGCCTTGAGTTAAATCCAGTGTTCTTAAATGAAGAGTATGAATTTGCCATGATCTTACTAATAAGTTCAAGTTGAGATTTTTTGGGTGATAGACTAGCTGTATTATTTTAACACAAAAGCGTGAGTGTTTTTGTATGATCTGTAATACTTCATAACTTTAAATACATAGTAGGTGTCCAGTTATGTCTCAGTATTAGAGTAGCTGTATTGCAGTCATTGCAAAGTATCTTGACAACGACCTATTACTGACAAGGTAATTTTAATTATTAAAAACATCCATGAGAAGCAGAGGTTATTAGAATGAATCCTGTCCAGAAGTGACTTATCTACCACTCTGTAAAAGAATGTTGAAATCAGCTACATGGATTTGTTCATCAGTACTTGTAGACCATCATATTTCAAGGCAAACATCATTTACTTTCTCTGAGTATGTATGATTCTCTCAATGCCTTGTGGGTCACACTCTTCACCATGACCTCTGAGACCACAGGGGGAGATCTCCAGAAGCAGAACCATCTCCTATGGCCACAAGAAAGCCACAGGTGAGCTTTCTTTTGATGTAAGTTTCTTTCATCCACGTCTCTTTCATCAGATGGCTGATGTTTGGCCATTTCTTACCATGTGACTGCTTTTCAGTCCTTTCCATTTCATCAGTTCCCTCCCAGGCCTGATGAGGTACCATGGATATTATAGCACTAATCCATAAACCATCAGCTGCCCCAAATGCTCATTTCTCCACGCCATTTTTGCTATGCAACCATGTTTCTGCTTCCAAGACCTGACAAATCCACTCTTCTCCTTCCCCTCAGTAACCCAGCCCAACACCAGAATAGTTAACTATCTCTTTCTTCCCCTCACTAGGATCAGGCCACTTGCTTTCATAAGAAAGAGTGTAGCTACACATAAGCCTACCTATACATAGCCTTCATAAATGACTACATACAAGCCAAGAATCTCTACTTTAAGTCATTAATGTGTCCAGGCACATGTTATTTTTACATAGTCTGACAGTGATAGGACAAGGGGGAATGGCTTTAAACTAAAAGAGTGGAAATTTAGATAAGATGTTGAGGAAATTTTGCACTCCAAGGGCGGTGAGGCGCTGGCACAGCTGCCCAGAGAAGCTGTGGCGCCCCATCCCTGGAGGTGCTCAAGGCCCGGTTGGATGGGGCCCTGGGCAGCTGAGCTGCTGGGTGGCAGCCCTGCCCACGGCACGGGGTGGGACTGGGTGGGCTCTGAGGTCCTCTCCAATCTAAGCCATTCTATGATTCTATGATTATGTAGTGAGGACATATGAAAATTCAATTTGTTTGTGGGTATCTTGGAGGAAGCAGAGTTCAAGCTAAAAAAACAGATCAATAAAGCAAAGGTCAGAATTTCTTTTGTTAATATGCAAGCAAATCCAACTTTTAAGTAATTAGAAATTATTAAGTATGTGAAATAAATATGTTTAATTACTAGGAAAATATGTTTATTGATTTCTACTCTCAAAAAGCTCAGTCATATTATGTTGGCTTTTTCCAGATGGCTTACTGATGAAAGATTACTAAACCCTGTTGATATTTCTAGGGTGTTAGATCTATGACAAAAGTGGATATACTGAAAACACGAGAAATATCACACTTCTAACCCATCATGATAGAACTGCTAGCATGAAACAAACAACAAAGAATCTTAAAACATTTAAGTGTGTAACACCTGAGACACTCATACCTGTGAAATCCAATTCTTTTCAATAAAAAATCCAAAAGAGCTCTTTGCAACTCTTTTTAAATTCAATAGAAAGATTTCTGCCTGCATGACATGTTTCTAGATTGCTTATGTGGAAGCAATTACGTCAACAACTGAAAAGATGAAGTATTCAAACAACTTGGATGGCCCACAGAAAAATGTAAGATGCAGCAGAGAAAAAAAAAATAGGCAGAGTAAAATATTGACTGCTGCACCTAAAATAAAATAAAATAAAATAAAATAGTAGGAGAAACTTGAAATAAAGACTGAGCTAAATCATCTAAATCAACTAAATCATCCTCTAGACTTAGCTACTGTTTGGCACAGTGGTGATTCAAAATTACATTGCATCTTGTTTTTGCATCCATGTATCACTGTTTAAATTACACAGGAGCAGTGGAGAAGGGCATTATCTAAGAGTAGGCCCCATACAGAAACACAGGAAGCAGCATTTCCATGCTAGGAGAAATGTTAATGAGAACCTTAGTGCATACAGGTTCTCATGCAGCTGTTACAGAAAATGACAGGTATCTACAGATGTATGATTACATTTCTCTGCCAGTGAAATACGGAGGTTGGCCTTTCAAAATAAAGCTGCGGGTTGTTTCTCACAACTCTTAGCTGCTCTTTGCCCCGGTAATTATTTCAACCTGACTTACCTCTCTGAAAATCAGTCACTTCTTATAGCTCCTTTGGGTTGTGAGTCTTTCTCTCACACGCATCGATGGCAGTAAGTTATAAATAGAACTGATTCTACCATCGAGAGCCTGATCCAATTCCTGTAAAATGCCACAGGGCTTTTTTTTTTTTTCATGCGTTTTAATAGAAAACATGCTGGATGTTAGAAGAACACTCTAAAAGAGTCCCAGATCTCAGATTAAAAAAGCCCACTTTGCTCCCTGTGAAACCAATGGCGGGTTTTTTTTTTGCTGCCATTTTAGCAGAATCAGGTCTTGGATTTTTGTTGAAAGAAAACTCAGAATTTTCCTGATATTTCAATTAAAATGCAGTGACAATGCTTTAAAAATTAAATTAAAATGGACCAGAGCTTGGTTTAATTTTAGTTGTTGTTGTTATTATTACTATTATCATTATTATTATTAATCTTGGATGGTTCCTTAAAAAGCTGGAAACTGAGTCTATTTTGTTCTACTGGAAATGATTTGCTAGCCGCAAATACAGCATTGCTATGCATAGTAATCAAAAAACACAAATAAACATTTCAAATGTTAAGAAAATATTTTAAAATTTTTTTTATTATTTAATCTGTAGCTGTTCACAAATGTACAACAAAATGTTGGAAATTGATACTAGCAGAATTGCTGAGTATATTGAAGTTTATTATGCTACAGTTGATGATTTTTTTGTTGCAATCTGACTGTAAAATTTATATCCAGTTCTCCATGATAATTATGGAAATTGTTTCAATCTCTGTCTCTTACATAACGACAGAATGCAAATTATTTCTGAAGCAATAAAATTTCCTATCAAACACAGAACCATTTGGCTATATTTAAAATCAGACACTGGCCACAATGTCCAACTGAAATTCTACTTCTGGATCAAATCTCTCTGTCACCTATATATGCCATTCCAGCAGTCTGGAACATACTGGAATATTCTTTACATTGTAGTTTATAACCATATAATAAATCCCTATTCTAGTATTTAACAGAGTGGGAAACTGATGTATATGAACTATATTATCTAATCACCTTCCAAAATTATAAAGAGTGTATTTCAAAAATTAAAGAATTTTTTGAACAGGCTTTGCACAGCACTGCAGTAAAGACATTGTGATTCTACATGTCTCCGAGTTCTAAGTATTAGTGCTGGATTTGTTGCCAGTTACTAAGGAAGATCTTTCAGTCGTCTGAGACTGATTAATCATAATTTGCTAATATATAAAGTGATAGTATTTGAAGCAGCAAGCTGCAAAGTGAGGTCATCCTTAAAGCAATTAGCCTAGGGTGGGCCTCTGCTCTGTGTCTTTGGAAAGAAAGTGAATTCATGGACAATATTTCATTTAAACTGCACTTGCACTGACTGGACACCCAAAACAAATCTTTCCATACAGCAAGTTGTGTTGCTGAAAGGACAATAAGTTTTAAGAACTGAAGGGAAAAGAGCAACAAAAGCAGCAAAGAGAAAAATTTTAGAGAAACTGCTCTGTTCCACAAGTGCTTCTGGAGATGAAGGTGAGAGGCAGGGAGGGGAAGAGGCTGAAAGCCAAGACAGGAAGGAAGGCACCAGATTCATTTGCAATCTTACGCAGACTTCCCTCCTTGTCTCAGTTCCCACTTCTTTACATGAGATGTCTTTCCTGTAATCTTCCTCTTCTGCACATTTTCAAGCACAACATCTTTCCTCTCCTGTTTCTCAGCTTCTATCTTCTACCATTCAACCTATTTGATGGAGTCATTTCCACTTAATGTTTCATCACTCTCACTAACACAGTAGTAACATACAAACTCCTACTTAATTAGGTTGTGATTTTGACACAGATAAGGATCTCTATCTTATAATATCAGAAGATAGTTTGTGAAATACCTGACTGACAAAGAATGGAGAAATGTTGCTCAACTGAGACTTGATCTGAGTGTGCTGACTGAGCCCAACATCCTAAACAAACCCAAGTCCATCAAGTACAGTGGAACAATCAGGGTGCTTAAATATTTGAGTGTCAAAGGGTAGAGTCTTAATGGGGAAATATAACAGCAACACTTGTGGTAAACTGGCAAAATGAGCATAAATGAGGTGGCACGTTTCTTGCAGTCTGGAAGCCCTGGTTTAATTACCAGAGAGGTATTGTTCAACAAGGATTGCAAATCACTCGCAGATTTAAAAAGAGAGATCCTACCTACACCAATATATGTGTAACCACACAAATAAAATAGAAAAAAAAATCTCAATGCAGCTGCAGAAAACGTAACCCATCTTTACAGTTTGGTTTTAATCTATGTTTAAGTACAAAAGAGTAGAGAACATAGAAGGAAAATATTGAAGGCTGTCTACCTCTGTAGCCTTCTGGTTGTCTCGAGATACTAAGTTTGGAATGGAAAAGACTACCTGAAAAGAAAACATTGTGTTTTCAAATGAATACCCCTCTAATCAGAAGCTCCTATTCCAGGTCTGAAATACAAAAGTATAACTTACCGATTTGTTACCCCTTTTCAAGTAAAGATTTTTTGGCAAGCTAAGAAGCTAGCCTGCTTTTGGGTTAGGCTTAATTTCATAATAGGGTCTAGCTTAAATTTGATATTTGAGGACAGCTGATAATTTTAGTGTCTGTTCTCTCCGCACAAACTGTCCTGTCTGCTGTTGGAAAGGAGAGCTCCTTCAACTGAAAAATCACTTGCTGCTATGACTGACAAAGATAAGATCATGGAAACACAAACAAAAATATTGTTAGAGCAACTGCTGGTGTGGTTTCCCTCACAAACTGAGGAACTAAGATGCCGAGTAAGGAACTCAGTAAAGAAGGGAAATGACCTATTACAAATGCTTTGCTTTTTTAACTGAAGCACAGACTATGTGCTTGTAGCAGATGTTGTGCTAAGATAGGTTATTATTATGATACTATAATAAAATGGGAGGCACCTTTAGAAAAATGCTGCAACTGGAACATGATTGCACTGAAGGGTGGAAAATTGCTCCATTAATTTGTGTTGCATCCATGTATCCAGTGTCCTAGAAAGTGTTCCAAGACTGACACCAAATTTACAATGTGACAACATAATCAAAATGGAGAGGTGTGAAATCATACCTCTCTATATAATACAGTCACCCTGCCCATGTAATTCTGTGCTTGTGTCTTCTTCCATGGACGGCTTGCTTTGAAAAACAGCCTGCAAACACTGTGGGGATAGATTTTTTAGTTCCATGCTCAAAGAGATTATTTGCAAATAAGCAAACTGACTATAATCTTTCAGGCAGCTTGTACCAGGTAGTACAGATCAATAAACAGACCTTCTTATCTGTTTGTAGGACTGGCAGAAAAGGTTTCCAAGGAGACTTTTTAGAGATATGCAGACTATCACAGTCAACTTTAGCTATGCAGCCCTTGCAAAGCATTCTGTCAGTTGCACTGAATACTCTGTTAATCAGTCAGCTTTTTTATGTGACAATTACATTAAATATATGTGACAGCCCAAAATGGCTCTATCATCAAGGGAGGAGCAAAGCCAAAACCAAGTCAGTAGATGAGAAAGTAATTGGTAAAGAAAACAAACCAAAAACTAATAGGCAACAATGGAGAGTGATAAAACACTGAATTCACACAGGGGAGACCTGTGCCGTATTTCAAGCTAGCTCTTCTTCCTTTTCTTCTCCCTCTTCTATACTGCAGATTGTTAGGGGTGATAATATCATCCTGTTTCAGTACGTGTTATGCCTCACTATCAACTGGGGCCTCCGGGCAACAGTCTGAGTCAAATCAATAATAACACATAATCGAGGCAGCAGCCACACTGGCTGAGGGGGTGAATCACAAAAGAGATGGGCAGGGCAGCTGCTGGCCTGACACACACACCTGGCCTGCTGGACACCTTTGGGTTTTGCTATTCCATCCTGTCATAAACAAACAAACGTGACAGCTCCAAGGCACTCTGGGTACAAGGAAAACTTTCAACAGGACACAATGAGAGATGCTTAAACAGGGTGAATCATAGAATCATGGAATCATAGAATGGCCTGGGTTGAAAAGGACTATAATGATCAATAGTTTCAATCCCCCTGCTATGTGCAGGGTCATCAACCACCAGACCAGGCTGCCCTGAGCAGGTAAGTGTTTGTTTTTAAAGTGCTTATTTTTAAATTTCTCTGTCACGAGGAACCAACTGTAAGACGTGCCTGCCATTTGCTGCCGCGAGGAAACGGCTCAGGCCCAAGGATGGGCGGCAAGCAGCCGGGACGCAATCACCAATACCCATCGCGCCGCCGGCCCTGCCCCACTCCAACATGGCCGCCGCCCTTGCGCAACGGCCGCCCGCCCTGCGCATGCTCACTCTTCCCTATCCCCTGTCACGTGGTGCCGCTGAGGTGGCGCGCGCTCGCTCCGCCGCCCGCTCAGCTCAACCCCCACTCTGGCGGCCGCGCGTCTCGCGCCACCCGCCGCAGGGAGCGCGCGCGCGTGCGGACGGGCGTGCACGCGCTGCGCCAACCGCCGCCGCTTGGCGCAGTTCGCACCCGGCGCGGCGCGGCGTTCTTCGTTCGCCTCCCTCCATTCATCCGTCCGCGAGCGGCGCCGGCCTCGCTGGAGGTAAGCGGTGAGGCGGCGGAGGGCTGCTCTCCGCAGGCAGCGCGCGGGGGCGGGGGCGCGAGCGGCGACCGTTGAACCCCTGTCACCAGCCGCCAACGGCCGCGGCCCCGCCGTCTGCTGGCGGCCAGGTGTGGCCGTGGGTACGGGCCGGGCCGTGGAGGCCTCGGGAGCGGACCTGAGGGGCCGGGAGGGGTCACTGCCGCCATCCCCTCGGAGCTCTTCGTTAAAAATGGTGCTGGGTGCCGTGCTGCGCGGCTCCTTCCGTTTGACGGGCGTGCGTTTCTTCAGCTGAAGCGTTACTCGCGTACCTGCAGGGCATTCTTTCTCTATTTTTCTTTTCTTTTTTTTCCTTTCCTCCTTTTTTTCCTGTTTATCCCCACTGATGGAGGGAGCGTGGAGCTGTAACCGTTGGCCCGCCGCCTTTGTGTGTGCGTGCCTGAGTTTTTGCCAAGTGCCCATCTCAGGTTGTTGTGTGTGTGAACAACGCTTCCCCTCGCCAGTGCTTGCCGAGTACCTGTTGGAGACATCCATGGCTGTAACGGAGTGACACAGCGTGCTGCTTAAAGGCAGTCCAACAAAGTAATGTGATATGCATACCTGTCTTGTGTGCCTTTTGCGTTTACACAATGATTTTTTGTGAACAGAATTCCGTTGCTGTTATAAGAAGGGTTTTGTTAGCCGTATGAGTACTTGTTAGGACCTCGTCAGAGAGGAAGAAGGTGATAGTGCTGCAGATCTCTTCCCCTTGCCCACCTCTCTCTAATTTTGGATACTGAGCTCCTGATGTTAGCAAAATACGAGAAAGCAGGAAAATGAGCGAGGTTATACTCATTTTAGGAAGGCATTGTTAAAATGAAGGAAATGAAGTCCTGGTATGCTGTCACTTTGTGTTACTGAAAGTGTGAGCGTGGCACTCTGCATGCACAGAGCCACAGTTTGTGTGTGTGCAGGCAAGCGACTCCGGGGCTGTCAGTTGTACATCTTCTCTCCCAGCTCCTGCTTGGGGGTTTTTGCATCCCAGAACAGACAGTAAATTATTTTGCCATCCTTTACAAAGAAAGATGAGGAAGTTCTCTTCTACTGGAGTAAGTGAGCGATCAGAGGGATGCCCAATGAAAACATTAGAATCATAGAATTGCTCAGGTTGGAAAAGACCTTAAAGATCATCAAGTCCAACTGCAACCTAACCATACTACCCTAATTAACAACCCTCCGCTAAATCATGTCCCTGAGCACCACATCCAAACGGTTTTTAAACACATCCAGGGATTGCTATTATATTGTAGAATATTAGAAGCGATAAACTAATTATAAGAAGTTTATCAGTAAACTCAGAATGTCGGAGGAGTTTGAGATACTTCTTTATGTGGTACTACTTGCAATTACAGTAAGAACAGGCAGTGCTGAAGGGCTGTAGTAAGCAATTACGGTGTTCCTTGTTTAGCTCATAGCATAGCTTTTCAGTTAGGCATGCCAAAATGGTTGGTTTTCTTTAATGGCCTCCAAAAGAGGTGGTGTTTGAACTTGTCTTACTCTCAGTACTTAATTTTGTAACAAGCCAAAATATTAGCTTAGTTGTTTGTTATTCTACACGAGGAAAACATGGATGTGAAATGTTCTAGCATTGCAGCAATGAGAACTTCTTGTCCTTCCTCCCTACTTGCAGCATTCCTTTCTGCTCATATAAGGTCAGGATCATTTATGGGGAAATATAAATTGCACTTCTTACACTTGACACCTCCCGGTGCATCTGCAGTCCCAGAGGCAGCATGCAGTAGCCATTCTTCGTCTTGCGTGCGCTTTGTCTCCGAGGGATTGCAGTCTGGCTCAGGTAAAGCTGAAAGGATTTTGTTCCAAGCCACACTGGGAACTTCTGTTGAAACTAGAGATGAAATTAGTTGTATTGGGTGGTTTTCAGTGTTGATGGTGTGTTGTTTGTGGGGTGTTTTTTTTTTCTCCTGGAAAGTGCTCATGTAGCTCAGGCTCTGGATCAGAATTTTCTTCTTTTCCATTTGTTTACACATTAAGTGCAAGTTTGCAGCATGTAGGAAAACAAACAGTTCTTCAAGGTCTCGTTGTGTGATCGTAGGATATCTGGGCTGAATTAGTACACTACTGTTTTTCTTTTAATAAAATAGCTTTGGCTTATGTATATAGTAACTTTTAATCACTGTTTATGTATGAATTGCAAGCGCTTATATATAATTGTCTGAGAGAGATGAAAGGATAGTTTCTGATGTGAGATCCCCTGCTCAATGCTAAATGCATGCACAAAAAAAAACTTTCCGATTTATACAAAGCAGTGACTGACAGTTTGTTTCGTTTGTGTATGGGTTGGATGTATTCCTGCAGTACTGGGCAAATTCTAGTGGAACAAGTAGCATATTGTATCCCAATGACTTCTGTATTTTGTGGTGCTGATCAGGAGTGCTTCTATGAACTTCTGACCTCTCCGCTCTGCAGCTCCCCGAGGAGGGGAGGCAGAGGGAGGCACTGGGCTCTGCTCTTGGGAACCAATGGCAGGAGGGAGACAGCACAGAGCTGCCAGGGGAGGGTCAGACTGGGCGCTGGTCAGGCCCTGGAACAGGCTTCCTAGGAGGGTGGTTGGTGTTCTGTGCCTGTCAGTGTTCAAGGCGTTTGGTCAGTGCCCTCAATAACGTGCCCTTGCCTTTGGTTAGTCCTGAAGTGCTAAGGCAGTTTCTGAGCTCAGTCCCTTCCAAATGAGCTATTCTATCTAGCGAGTCGCTGAATGTGCACTTCTAAAGCTGTGAAGTAACACAAATATAGCGTATTTATAAACTTGTCTATGTTATGTAGGTAAGCAGAGACTTTAAAAATACGCAAATAAAATTATTTACTTCAAGCACAGAAAATTGTTGCTGCTGTTGCAGAGATTGTTTCATATAAAAATGAGCTTTTATTCTGCCTACCTGCGCTCGCTCCTTTGTTACAAACATTGGGGCTTATATTTCTATTGGTGCAGTCAGACTGGTTTAATACGCAACTGTCATTCCAGAGTGTGTTCATATTTGAAGACAGAACTTACCTGTGCTCTTGAGGAATTGGTGTTTGTCCTTTTTTTAGAAAAAAATAGAAATGTAACTATTTCTTCTGTTTATATTTCAAGGGAATTTCCAAGTGAAGGAAGCTAGCTTCCCCTTGTTAAGTATTTTGTTGTTATCAGTGTCTTTCAGCTTTGCAGTAATTGGACAACATACAACCAGAAGTTGTCCTGAGTCATTTCTCTCCCTGAAAGCATTCAAGGCCAGGCTGGATGGGGCTTTGAACCACCTGGGAGTGGGAGGTGTCCCTGCCTATAGCAAGGGGGTTGGAGCCAGGTGATCTTAAGGGCCCCTTCCAACCCAAACCATTCTATGATTCACTGCTTCTTCTAAAGCTACGGGAGGTCTGTTTATCGCTGCACTCTACTGAGTGAACAGAGATGAGTTCTAACTAAGCTTGTAGTCCATTTCTTTATCCAAAATGTTGAAGTTCAGTAGCAGAAATGCAAACATTCAACGTGATATTAGAAAAGTCTCTAGTGCACCATGTGATATTTCTGTGTCAGTCTGTGTGGCTGAAGATCATAGAACGGTTTGGGTTGGAAGGGACCTTTAAGGTCAGATAGTTCCAACCCCCTGCTATAGGCAGGGACACCTCACTCTAGACCAGGTTGCTCACAGCCCCATCCACCTGGCCTTGAGTGCTTCCAGGGAGGGAGCATCCACAGCCACATAGTTCATGCTAAACCAGCCTTAGGCCATGTCTTTAGACTTAGTAGTCTTCTTTTGACAGTGTTAAGAGTTTCCTCAGGAAATGTAGGGATTTTTGTTTGTTTGTTTTGTGTGCTTTTTTTTTTTCCTTAGATTGATGATTATTACAGGCCTTTTAAAGGAAAAATGTAAAGAACCCTTTGCAAAGCTCTTACAAGGAAGAGCTTTGAATAATAAATCGTAGCGGAGATTCCATTATAGAAGGAAGAAATTGTTTCTCCCTTGGATAACAGCAGAATTTAGTTAGCAGTGTGAACTGGAGTGATTTTTAAATAAAATTCTTAGTGATGATTTAAAGCCATTTTTACCTCAAATGAAAAGTGGGCATGTTAACAGAAACAAGAAATCTGTCCGGCTGCTTTACAGGTTTACCGTGTCTTGTCTGTGTGGTGCAGACGTGGTGTTATGTGCTACGGGCGAGGAGAAATATCCTTCAGGCAGATGTGTGATCTGTGTTCCTTAAAACTTAATAATGCCCATGGATTGTGTTTGATGAATGAGTAAGCTTATTCTGCTTTGTTCAGCTAGATCTAATTTTCCCCTTCCCAATGTCTCATGCTGTGCATACCTGTGTGTGTGGGAATTCGGCATTTTTACCTGATTTTCTAATAAAATAGCATTGATATCTGTGCAAATTGAATTTATTTTGGTACCTGTGCATCAATTTAAATGATACAGAGTCTGTTAAGTGAAAAAGATTTCTTGTTTATATATAGTCTATTTAGAACTTTGATGTTTCATGTATGTGTTTCTCAGAATCGGTGCATTTGATCTGAAGATATGTGCTAGCCTCACTGGCTTTAGTCACTGTTAATAGATGGGATGCTTTTCTTGCTTAAATACATGCGCTTTGATTTTGAAATGCTGGAGGCTCAGAAGAAAGCGTAAATACACCCGCGGCAGAGCAGTGCATGGAAAGGCTTTTCTTCCTCCCAGTGGGAAGTGCTGACAGATAACGGTTGCTCGCAAGGGAAATAATTACAGCTTTCTAAAAACATACAGGAAAAGCATCGTCAGCTTCTCTTACTTTAAGGAAAAATGAGATGGATGGAATTTCTATTCAGAAAATTTGGTTACTGTGTTATGTATGTAGTAATAAGTTCAACAAAGGATGATGTGGCTGTGGGAGAGTCCGTGCTGCTAGAAATAGCACTCTGTCGAGTGTAGCGAGCTTCTGTGTGGATTATGCCCGTGCAGATTTTGAAAGGGTGCAGTCTTGCATTAGCCAGCTTTGCTTTTTCAGTGTCTTGAAAGAAGCTAATGCCTTTACATAGACAAGAATGTGTTTTGTGTGAATGTAGCAAGTTTTTGGTTGCACTGATAGCTTTATCGATAAACCTTGCTTTGTGAGCTCTTGAAGATTGGGGAAAGAGCTCAAGTTACTGAAGGAAAGATACCGTAATACTGGAATCAGATAATTGTTAATAAGTCATTGGGATATAACTGGTGACACATTACAGAAGAGGCAGGCCCTGCAGATTGTGGCCTTTCTTTCATGCTACCCTCCCTTTTATTTTTCTCAGAGATCAAAAAATAACTTAAGCAGCACTGAAAAATATTCTATCTTGAATGCCTACCCAGCAGGAGATCCTGCAGAAACTGGGTTTATCGTCTTGTGTTGGAGATGGAGAGCCAGATATTTGATTTCACACATTTTTAATCACCAGTTTAGGCGTCAGTGCATTCCTTATTGCTGTTATCTCAACGGGTGTTTCTCTAGCATCTCTTAACTGCTTGGATTCTCATTCCATGCTATTGGTACTTGTGATAAGTCTTCTCCTTCCTTCAGTAGGTTTGTTTTTTGCTTTTGTTGAATCACAGAACAGCCTGGTTTGGAAGGGGCCTCCAGGATCATGAATCTCCAACCCCCCCACCACAGGCAGAGCCACCAACCTCCACATTTAATGCTAGACCAGGCTGCCCAGGGCCCCATCCAACCTGGCCTTGAACACCTCCAGGGACTCCAGTCTGTGTTTTGTCATCTCTATAGGAGAATTGGGAACTCGTCCGCTTTGTTTGCACTTGTATAGCCAAAGCATTAAAAGTGCATGAAAATGAAGAAATGGTTTGGAATCTTAAGATTCCAAAGATCTTAAGGACCTTTTCCATGTCAAAATGGTGTGTGATTTGGGATGTGGGGTCAAGGTGAAGATACAGAATGTGGGCAAAGGTTGTCCCGTGCTTGCTGTATGTGTTATGATTTCTTAATTAAAGAAGAATGCATTTGGCTCAATCATTGTCTCAGCAAATTTAGCATGATCTGTGAATGTTTTGTTTTTGTGTTCTCATCAATGCTCCTGTCTGTAGGATTACTGCTTGCTTCCTTCTTTCCACAACTTAGAATAACGTGGACTGACAAAAGCTGGGGAGAAGCCCTATAGCTGTGTTCTGGCCATGCTGCTTCTACAGTTCCCGTAAAATACAATTAAATCACTTTAAATTTTCACTGTCAGTCAGCCTTTTTTTTTTTTTTTTTTTTCCCCTTTGAATCATCACCTGGGATAGGTAAATTCAATTTGCAGATATACATGTAGCCTATGGAAGAAATGTTTTGAATATACAAAGTGTTTATAGAATCATAGAATCCTTATAGTTAGAAGGGACCTTTAAAGGCCATCTGGTCCAGCTCCCTTGCAATAAACAGGGACACCGCAGGTAGATCAGGCTGTCCAGGGCCTGATCCCGCCTCACCTTGAAATTATCCAGGGATGGGGCATCCACCACATCTCTGGGCAACCTGTTTCAGTGCCTCACCCCTCTCTCTGTAAAAGTTTTTTTCCTTATATCTAACCTAAATCTCTCCTCTTAAAGCTTGAAGCCATTTCCCCTTGTTCTATTACCACAGACCCTGCTAAAGAATCTGTTCCTTTCTTTCCTATAGCTCTCCTTTAGATACTAGAAGGCTGCTATCAGGTCATCTCGGAGTCTTCTCTTCTCCAGGCTGAACAGCCTCAGTTCTCTCAGCCTGTCCTCATAGGAGAGGAGTTCCACTCCTTGGATGGTTTTTGTGGCCCTCCTCTGGACGCGCTCCAACAGCTCCATGTCTCTCCTGTACTGAGGATTCCATATCTGGATGCAGTACTCCATGTGAGGCCTCACCAACGCAGAGCAGAGGGGCAGGATCGCCTCCCTTGCCCTGCTGGCCACACTTCTTTCGATGCAGCCCAGGATACAGTTGGCTCTCTGGGCTGCAAGGTCACATTGCTGGCTTGTGTCCAGCTTCCCATCCACCAGTACCCTCAGGTCCTTTTTGGCAGGGCTGTGCTTAATCCTTTCATCCCCCAGCTTGTATTGGTAGTGGATGTTGCCTTGACCCAGGTGCAAGATTGTGCATTTGGATTTGTTGAACCTCATGAGGTTCACCTGGGAAACTCTGCAAAGTCAAGTTTTAACTTTGCTTAAATAAATCTTAATCTCCAGGACTTTGTTTTCTATCGTGTAGGTGAAAATAATACTGTATTTCTGGGATGCTGTAAAACTAAATTAATGCAGTGGACTATATCATAAAGCTTACTGTAGAAAAGTATCATTTAAAAATGCAGTCATTCTTCTTATCAGAGATTCTGATTAATGAATGGGATAAGCTGTGTAGATTCACAGAGGGCGGAGAAGAAAAGTAATATGGGATGCTGACTGATCTTTGTCAGCACTATTCACTTATGAGTCTCATTCCAACACTTGTATGTGCATTCTGAGGCTAACCCACAGTAAAATCTACCCACGATGAAGAACTGGATTAAGGCTGCAAGAAAAACATAGAAAAGGACCCAGAGATGGGAGCAATTTATTACAGCCTTACTGTGGATGGACCAATCGCAACACTCCGAGTGGGAGCGTGTCATCAAGACTGATTAACTTTGGCCTTGAGTGTAGTTCTTGAATTATTTTAGGAACCCAGAAGCAATTTGGTTGCATCCAGTAAAGTGATTGATTGTCTTTGCATCAGAGTTTAACATATCAGTGTAGAAAACTTAAGGGAAGATAGAGTGAAGCTGGTAGTAGAATCCTAGGCAATCTTTCAGCTTGTCATTCAGGTAGTCCTCCAGTTTTCTGTAGCAGACACAGAGTAACAGCATTGGGAGTGTGGGGACTGAGAGAAGATGCATGTGTGAGGTAAGGAAGGATGTGTCTGTGTTGGGAGAATATTTATTCAGAGATGTCTCCTATCCCCACATTGCAGGGATAAATCATTTCTCTGTACTGCTGTGCTTCCTCAGTTATTTCACCTACCCAGGATATTTGGAGAAGTAATGTTATTCCAAAATTCCTCAGATCAAAAAGTTAATTCTTAGTCATGGAGCCAACTATACAACAGATTTGTAGGTACTGTCCACATACCCAAATTATACTGCTTACAACAATCCCATTTTCATTTCTGGAGCACGGGCCTTATGAGGAGCGGCTGAAGGAGCTGGGATTGTTCAGTCTGGAGAAGAGGAGGCTCAGGGGAGACCTTATTGCTCCCTATAACTACCTGAAGGGAGGTTGCAGTGAGCTGAGGGTTGGCCTCTTCTCTCGTGTAACTGGTGATAAGACTAGAGGGAACAGCTTCAAGCTGCGCCAGGGAAGGTTCAGGCTGGACGTTAGGAAATACTACTTCTCTGAAAGAGTGGT
The DNA here is from genome assembly GCA_016647715.1 of Pavo muticus. NCBI lineage: Eukaryota > Metazoa > Chordata > Aves > Galliformes > Phasianidae > Pavo > Pavo muticus. Next base: position 2,434,623 of record JACDJE010000023.1, on the reverse strand, counting down.
CAGGCACTGGAATGGGCTGCCCAGGGAGGTGGTGGAGTCACCGACCCTGGAGGTGTTCAAGGAACATTTGGACGCTGTGTTGAGGGACATGGTTTAGTGAGAACTATTGGTGATGGGTGGATGGTTGGACTGGGTGATCCTGTGGGTCTTTTCCAACCTTGGTGATTCTATGATTCACGAAGCAGGAAAATTTCCACAAGAAACAAAATGTTTTTTTTGATGTGTGCTTTAGTATAAGCTCAATACCAGTTAGCTCTTTCCTGTTACAGTGCTATTTCAAAAAAGGGTGATGAGCAACCCACAAATAGCAGAGCTGGAACTTCCATTGTATTTGTCATACAAAACTTGAATTGCCAGCCAGATGAAATAGCCAGTGGAGGAAGCAGGCACCTGGGCAGGCAGCTGATGTTCCTGAATGCTGTGCTGCTGGCTGAGCTAGAACTTTGAACACTGCTACAGGTGCTGAAGTTACAGCAGAGGTCAACAAGTCTGCAAGTGAGCTAATGTCCAAGAATCATTAACCAAATCCCTGCTGCTTTTCGTGGGAGCCTCAGCTACAGCCACGTGACTTAACGTCATAGAAGATCATTACCTATCAGTGCAAACATATGGCAAAGTCTGTCTGTGTTATTACTTATCTCAGAGTGCAAGGGGGCTGTGACATTTCAAGCAAAGCCTATTGGTGTGGGAGTTTCTATGTGAGGTTTCTTAAAGAAACGCTTCCTTTTTAACCTTAGTACTGCGTGGGAAAGTATAGCGAACGTCTTTCTCTAGGAGACCAGAAGTTTTGCATAATTCTCCTATCCCTCTATGGATGGAGCAGAAATGCTGATACAGCATTCTGGTATGGCTGTGAACTTCACATTTACTTGCACTTTGGAAAGTTAGATTGCTGTTTTCTGAGATGAATTTCTCAGAGAAGTATGGTTTTGAAGATGACTTCAGTAGAAGTGTTTCTGCCCATGAGAGGGTTCCTTCTGGAATCTTGGTGAGTTGGACACTTATTGCTAATTATGGGTGTCTATAGCATAGTTAAAATATCTAAAAAATTAACAGTCTGTATTTACTAATACAAGGAATACTTTAATTGAGTGTTGAACAGGCTTCCAAGTTAAAACCTGTACTTAGGAGTGAAGACAGGTTTGGTTTGCTTTGCTTTCTTTGTTGGCTTGCTAGCTTGTTCTTGTCGAGTAGACTTTGTGCTGCAGCGCTTCTGCTTCGTGTGGTCGCATTTCTTCCCCTGGTGTTCAGAGTACAAATTAGTAAAACTCTTGAAAAAGACTTTCTGGTTAAGCAGAACTGCTACTTCATGGATATATGCAAATATAGGTAAGGTGAGATGAACTGGGGGAAGCCAATGCTATGCATGATTTTTCTTCTTTACTTTTCTACCTAATCTCTCGAAAAATAAGCGACTTCTTTACTGTTTTTATTATGTAAACAGTTTACTTTACTCATTAGACTATCTTTTAATCCTCTAAATGTATCACAAAATAAATGGGAGGTAATAATATCAACTTTCTGACTAGCTAAGATCTACATTTAAGTAACTTTTTTTTGGCCACAGTTAAAAGTCATAGAACCATAGAATGGCCTGGGTAGAAAAGGACCTCAAAGGTCATCTCATTTCAACCCCCCTGCTATGTGCAGGGTCGCCAACCACTAGACCAGGCTGCCCAGAGCCACATCCAAAGTCATGCCCTCTAAAGCTGTATCTCACTGGAGCAATCTGACAGCTTGCCTCTGAGTAACTTGCAGTCACCTTTTGCTGTTGTTGCAGTTGGCATTTGTACTGTTCAGTGCGTGTACACTGTGTTAAAGGTGCCAACTTTGCAAACACGCACCAAAAAACCCCCAGCGGTTTGCTTTTACTGGAGCGGTACTCCCAGTGCACAGGAAACACAAATTTATGGACGATTTTTGCATTAAATATCACGTGTTTGGTATATGAGTATTCCTGAACAATATAGAACGAATTGCTCAAGACCTGTTGGTTTTGTAGCAGCCTAAATGACTTTTTTTTTAATGGTACGTGGATGGTAGTTCCTTTCTACAAAGCCTCCCGCTCTAGCTCTGCAAATGTATGCGTTCCCTGGTTTGTGAAGTCTTAAAATTCAGCTAGCTATTGTGTAGAATGTTTAAATAATAAATACTTAACTTGAGATATAGTACCATCCGATCATTTCTGAGAGCCATTCTGTTTCTCATTCCTGTAGCGTGAGGAATTCAACCAACACGCTCAGGGTGAACTTAACAGCTTTGTCTATTTTTTTTAAGCGGAGGAGACAGGTTTTTATTTAGCTCTTGAACTTCCAAAGTAGCGATTTCCTTTTGTATTTACTTCTGTGTCCTCCCTTCCTCCCTCCACCCGCCCACAATTTCAGTTTCTGCCTTGTGCTGCATGAAGGCTTCTTGCCGGAAGTTAAAAAAACAACCAACCAAAAAACCCACTTTTTTGTAATGTAGAACAGTGTATCTTAGATCCTTTCCTCCATTCCAAATGGCATTCATTTCACTTAGAGCTGAGGATATTAATACTATTACGAATTCTTTCTTGCAAACTAGGTAGTGTTGCTTCAGTACTGAAAAATAATCTCTCTGGAGCTCCAAAAGTCCCAACTTCAACCTTTATACGGAGTTCTGGAATTTGGCTGCATCAAGTATTTGTTTGCTTTGCAACAAATAAAAGCTGAGCAGTATTGTGGAATGTTGCTGTGTTACTCTTTCTTTACTTGTCTCGTCCATCGAACGTGTCTTGAATTGCAGAACCGATGCCTGAAAGTTCTTGTTACTGTAGGGATAGCAAGTGGCTTATTATGGAAGGCGCTTTGTAAGCCTTGTTCTACAGGCAGCGTCTCTCTGGGTATCATTTGGATCACTACCATCCCAAAGCAACTGAAGTACCAACACTTCTGAGGCGTGCAGCACATCTGTTTTTTTCCAGTGCTTCCCCAGAAAGCTGCGGAATTAGCTTCTGTTCATTATCGTGGCAACAACATCTAAGCTGCTCTTCATAATGAGAGAAGAAAGAGAAATGCAATGGAAGATACAGCTACAACTTGATAAACAGGAATATAAAATAGTGCCTAGAATTTTATTTACTGACTATATATAAAACGATGCTTGTGTCAACACTTCTTTACAAAGAAAGAAGCCTTTTATAAGCCATTGCTTTTAGTACTCAGTAGGTTCAAAAGTTCATAACTTTGTCATACATAAGTGGTAATTCTGTGTGTTTAGAAGAATATGTTGTGCTGTGAGCTATGTAAATATAACTGAGATTCTGGAAGAAATAGCTTTCCTTACTGGAAAGCAAGAATGTATGTGCAGTAGGCAAATGATTTTAGTCTTACAGCCTTGGGGGATGATTTTCTGTTGCTGGGAGAGGTCAGGTACGTGTCTGTGAGGGAAAACCAGAGTATCTACCAACTGAACTCAGTTCCTGACGTTCGGTGTGAAATTCTGCTTAAGTCACTGCTTAAGTGAGAGAGAATTCCTCACTTCTCATTAATTCTTGAGTCCCGTTCCCTGAAATGTAGTATATGGAATGGATGCCGTATTAAAGGTGTCTATTCTTCATTCTTGGCATCTTAGAATCTTTGTTTTTCGTGAAAGTCAGTACCATAGGACCCCTTGTGAAGTTGTGGGCCTCACTCTTCTGTGGTTTTTGTCGTGTTCTTTGTGAGCAGAGCAGACTTACTCGCAATTGAAACAAGAAGATGAGAACTGGGTATCTTCTTGCCAGCTGCGTGAGGTAAAAGGGAGCTTACTAAGAGGGGATAGTGAGGAAGGATTGCAGCAAGGCCTCCCCTTTTTGGCAAGTGAGCTGCTGTGTTGTGAGCGAGCAGTCCGGTTTGTTGTTGCACATAGAACTACTTGTAAAGGAAACAATTTTATTAATCTAATATTGTTAGTCCATTCTGCTAATCTTATTAGCCACTCACTGACGATCTGTTCTTGTCTTCCTCAACCATTTTGTACAGAAGCTATGGGAGAAAATTCTCTAGCATGTTACCTAGCGTAGTCATTCTGTGGCCAATTCAAGAATCTTTTTAAGTTGAGATTGTCAAGCTGTCATCTTTCTTTCTAAGTCTCATGGTGAGGAATTTGCTCGTTCCTTATCTATTTTTATTAGCCTATGAACAAGGTTTCAGATTGCATTTAAGGCTAGATTTAAGATTTTTCTCTTAATGCCTCTAAACAAAACTGTATTGTGCAAAAGTTTTTCCTCCCAATACTGCTTTTGTTGTCTAAGCAATTCATCAGTTACTTCAATTCTGAGCCTTCCAAGCCTTCTTTGCAGTAGCACAGGGTGTATTACGTTCATTTTAAAGGGTCTTACGTCTGTGGCATCTAATTGTACCAGTGTAGCTATAAACATACAAGAAATCTAAAACTACTTGAAAGGACAGTGCAGCTGTAGAAGAATATTCCTACGTTCCATGCTTCTTAAGCCTACCAGATATTGCCTAGTCATATTTAAATTTGAAAAACAAATCCTCTCCACGTGACTGAAGAAGGAAGAATGGGGCTTGGCAGTTTCGGTTTTAAAATGTTTTGGTGGCAGAATGAGGAAGGATTGCGTGTAGGTTTCCATTAGAATGCTTTCATGATTTTCCTGCCTCATTCTATTAAAGCTGGGATGTTCTCAGAAGTCTTTGGGCTTCGCTTCTTTTTGACTGATGTAGTTCACCTCGTATTCTTAGTCTGAAAGGCTTACGGTCATTCAGAAGATCACTTAAATATTTTTAATGGATAATGGTATCCAGTAATTTCTTTCCAGTTTCACAGTTGTCTTATCTTCATCTTCCTTTTTTTCTGTTCTGTCCTAAACTCCCCAGTCTCATTTAGCAAGGCTTTCTTTACCTAGATTAGAATTGTTCTTTTCAATCTCCTGATGTCAGGAGAAAAACTAACCACAAAAACTGTATAAGTCATCTTTTCTCCTGGCTGAAACTTCATGAATCCTCTGGGAAGTAGTTACTATCATGACACTTCACCCTTAAAATAAGTTATTGCACGAGTATGTAAACTTGGTTGGGGCTTCTTATGTGTGAAAATGTATTTTGCTTTTAATGTTTATTCTTCGGTTGTAATTTCTATAGGAATAATGATTGTTAACTGGTAGGTCAGCGCTTGCTTCTTGTGGATGAAAGAAGTGAACAAGGTCATTCTGCCAGGTTCATCGTGTTTTCTCAGAGCAAACTACTTCAGCAGCTGTTTTAAATATGGATACTTCCAAATTTCATTAGGCTTTCTGGAGAAGCACGTACTGTAGCTATAGGTGATACCTACTGAAGTTTTATTTAATCAAAAGCTAATGGAAGAGTCTTAGTAATTTCGATTCTCTGGTATCATCTACCATGGGTAGAAGTCTTTCTTGTGTCAGTTTCAAATTCAGAAGGTTGATGGTACTGTTGTTCAAAAAAGTTTTTATGTGCCCGTAACTTTATGTTGAAAAGGCTTTTACTGCTTGTTTCATGACAAAATAAATCCACTGTTAAATAAATTCACTAATAAGAATGGGTTTTATAACTGTAGAGACTGGTTGTAGTATCATTGAATCATAGAAGCGCTCAGGTTGTTGGCTCAGAATTCTGTTGGCTTCAAGGTATTTGTGCAGAGCTTGTTCCATTAAGCAGAGTAGTTGCTAAGTGATGTAACACATGCCTTTTGATTAGAATTAAAAAAAAAAAGAAACAAAACTTGTCATTTTCTTAATTAACTTCTTTTTTCCCCCTTCTTCCTCTCAGTTTCAGACTATGAACTACGTAGGACAACTTGCAGGACAAGTCCTGGTTACTGTGAAGGAACTGTACAAAGGCATTAATCAGGCCACCCTTTCAGGATGCATTGATGTCATTGTGGTCCGGCAGCAGGATGGTACATACCAGTGTTCTCCTTTTCATGTCCGATTTGGGAAGCTTGGGGTCTTGCGCTCCAAAGAAAAAGTGGTAAGTTCAGAAAGCAGACCAAAACAAAGCTTGGAATACCAATGCATTCCCTTTTTTCCTCTGTTCCTTCTTTTCTCAACCCCCTGTGTATCCAATTAGCAGTCTGGTTAAGTACAGAGCAGTTTCTCATATATGCTGTACAGAGTTTTGGAATGCAAAGCAGAACTTCCCGTGGTAATCTAAGGACTGCAGGGGGGAAAAAAAAACAACAAGAAAAGCTTTGACAGCTTTTGAGCTATTAAAAAAGATTAATACAAGCATGTATACTTCACTCTTAAAATATTTATATGACTATTTATTTACCTATTCAAGTTTGCTGGGAAATAAATGCTTAATAACTTCTAACTGACCCCTGATATTGAAGGAACTATTTTCAGAATGTCTGGGAGACAAACAGAGTTTATCTTGGCAAGCTATCATAAATATTACCCCTTTTATTATCTCTGTTTAATGTTGATATGCAGAAGGAAATGCAGTTAATAATATCCACAAGCAAATAAAAATTGGGAATGAAACTTCATTCATTTGTGGGCTTATTTGGAAGAGAACCTGGTACAATTCCCAACCCAGAGAGCCTGAGACAGTGGTGCTACCAGAGTGGATCATCAGGGAAAGCCATTCCCTTTGCATAGACTTCAGTAATTATGTGCTTAAGGAGTGAGTTGGATTGGGTTGTAAATTTGATCTAAAATGAACTGATTGTGGGGGGGAGTTTACATCCCTGAAGGGGATGTTCTGCAGAAGGAAGTACTGTGTATGGCAGTGTTGCCTGTGGGTGTGATCGTAACACTTAAGGCTTACATGTTGTTTTTCTAAGAAGGGCAACAACACTGAAGGAAGCTATCCCCATCTTTGTACCTTTCTTGTAAAAGGAGAAGAAAGTCCTGCTAAAAAAAACCACTTATGTTTTGGGCTTTTTTTTGGGTTGTTAATGGTCATACTGGGAGTTGCATGCATTAAGGTCGTGAGTCTGTCACAACACAGCCTATCAGCAGTTTTACTGAACGATTCTTTTGTTTTGCTTTCCCCTATACTTGCTAGTATTTTCTGACTGAGCACACTGTTGACAAAAAGTTGCATTTTTTTTCTTACCAATTCTGCAACAAATCATGTAATTCAGTGTATTTTCAGCAAGGTACAAGAACAATTTATCATCACCTGTGATCGGTATTCTTTGGCTGATGGTTTTATTCACATAAATAGCTGAATTTGGATACAAGGATGACTTCTCTTTTTTTAGTAGTGTAGCGTGTTTTGTTTTTCAATTATTCTTGGCTTTCCACGTGCTGATGTTAGAAGTAGCTCTCCTTCCTATTTGACTGGCCATTTCATGTCACGGTACTGTCACTATGAATATGTGTATTCATATCATATTAGCTGTGGCTTGAAGGGTAATTTTTGATCTTGCATTGGCAGGAAACTGGATCTTGAGTAATGTACGTCCTGAATATCCCATAGAAATTGCAGTTTCACTTGATCTCGTTTTGACCATAGTGTCTAAACTATATATAACTTGAAATGCCAGTGGCATTTTCTACCTTAAGGCAAGTCCATCATGTTTTTATCTGACAAATACTAGATTTTGCAATATCTAGGCTTAATACGTGTAGACAGATACTATTAGTTAAGTAGATTTACTGAAAAATAAGGTAATTTTATCTGAACTTTAAACATTCTGTTTAGAAAAAATTGGAATGGGTCTTAACTGGATGCCCAATATTTCATTAGGAGGAGGAATTAAAATAGTTATCTTTTGGTTTTTTGAAATACATTGTTTTTCCTATATTTCATATGCATGGGGAAGAGTGAATGTAAGTTAAAGAACCTATTTATGAGCTTAGAAGTATTTCCCTTTGCGAAAGCCCTGTAGCTGCAGAAGGTTTGTGGTGCCATGTCGCAACCCCGTCAACTTATGAGAAGGAAAATCTGAACCCATGTCTGAGTTGCAAAAGGAGTTGTGGGAAATGTCTATCCTATTGAAATATAGGTTGAACATAACTTGTCGAAACAAAACCTGCCTTCAGGATTCTTCCACCTTGGCATCTTTACCTTTTGCTCTTTGAGACTCAGATTTGTACGAGGCTCCAATTCAGGTTGAACTTTAGGCAGATAGACACGAATAGTCTCAGTCATTCAGCATTCTTTTAGGAAAGAAAGACTAAATCAATGTTTATGCTTCTACAGCTCTAAATTAGGTGAGCAGTGTTTTATCGTCAGATGTTTTCCACGTTTCTCCACTTTTTTCTTGTAGCTTTTAGGATCTCCACTAACAGCCCGGCGTGTTTTGAGTTAACGAGATAAAGATCATTGTAACAAATTTCTTTCAAAAAGTGAAGGAGGGAGAAAGAGCGATGATCATACAATGGAATAAAGTTTATCAGAGATTAGCAAGACTTCAGGTCAGTGCTTTCACCTTCAATGAATTAATCACATTAAATTATCTCTTTTCACAGATTGATATAGAAATTAATGGCGATGCTGTTGATCTTCATATGAAACTGGGTGACAACGGAGAAGCATTCTTTGTACAAGAAACTGAAGAGGAAAATGTAAGGGATTTGTGCTTCGTGATGGCTACAATACTATGTTAAGAGTACTGTGTTAAAAATACTTAATATAGTACTGTCAATATTACTACTTCTAAAAGCCTCATTTTCTGACTGAATCTTGCATCACTTTCAAATGCTGCCAAGGTGCTTGCTATTTTGTAGAATTATATTACCAGTGATTTAAAAAGTAATTAATTCTTTATTAATAGACCGCTCTTTGAAGGAATGTTTTTACTTTTAGCATCTAAATTCTTGTTAACTGCAGTTATACAGATTGCAATGCCTTATTTTTCGTTATACATTCTCATGGCGTGTGTTAGTGACCTCTGTACTAATGAAGGTGGATTCTTTCGGCGTATATTTTTCTTACGCTTTTTAGCACAGTTTTTCACAATTTATTTATGGAGCTTTCACCGATTAATAATAGCTTCTTCGACTTGAAAATTCTTCTTGATTTAAAGAAAATAGAGGAAAAGGCCTGTCTTAGTGAAGTGAAAGGTGAAGCTGTGAATTCGCTGTCAGGAATCCATGTCTTTCAAGGAAATGAACTTGATCTGCTTACTGGTTTATGACACTCCTTGTTTACTGCAAGGGAAGGAGAGGAAGCACTCATTTTGAAAAGAGTTAAATATTACTTAAAGTGGAGGGAGTAAATAAGCGTTTAGACTGGTGCACTAAATGTTAAGTTAGGGCAGGAGGTCATAATATTTACGAGAAAGAAAACTTGAGTTCTGTTTCAGCGTACACCATGAGTAAAATCAAAACTGAAAGCAGTTCTTCTACCTGCTGTTGTCTTAGCTGTTGATGAGAATAGATCAGTCTTAAGATTCTTTTCAGAAAGCAAGAATGGTAACCGCTAACTATGCACTTTCATTATCGTCCCCTTTTGCCCCACTTCGTATTTATTATTTCTCATTGTGTTTCTTTCGGTGTAGGTCTTGATATATTTTACTTTCTTCAATGGGCAGTCAGTTTCAACTAACTGAGGGTTGGTGCTAGTTTTGTTTTGATGTGTTGGTAGATACATTTTTTTTTTCTAACCTGAGTAAACCATAGAATGGCCTGGATTGGAAGGTACATCAAAGATCACCTAATTCCAAACCCCTGTCTAGATGATCTCTAGATGTCCCTTCCAACCTACACCCCTCTGTGAATCTGTTTCAAAATAAATAGACAGCAGTGGGCTTCATTAGCCTAGTTTTGTTAACTCATCTGCTACGGATAGAACCATGCGCTCCAAAGCAAAGAATTTAAATACCATTCCATTGACTGAGAATCTGTGTGTTTTTTTGTTTAGGAAAAAGTTCCTGCATATTTGGCCACATCTCCAATACCCACTGAAGACCAGTTTTTTAAAGACACTGACAATCATTTGATATCAGGTGAAAGTGAGTGGACATGTGCAAACTCGGAAATTCCACATGCTATGGAAACAGAGTCTGTATTCACCCCGGGATCAGTGAAGAAGAAAAAAAGAAGAAGAAAGAAATACAAGCAAGATACCAGGAAAGAAGATCAAATTTCTTCTGCTGGGACAGATGAGATTTTTGAAATGGAAATAAGCTCAGATGATGAGAAAAGTGTTCAGCCCCTTAGGTAAACTACTGTGTGTTTGCTAACTGCTTTTACTGGGTATTGTTGTGCCTTTAAAGAGTAACTGGTATCTTTTTTTGTACATGAGTAATCCATAACTTTCAATAGGCACTAGGTAGGTTTTTCCTTAAAATACAACATCGTTATCTTCTATATCCTTAAAAAATCATTCAAGTTTGTCAGTTTTGTTATGAGATCTACTTAAGCCCGTTCTTGTAAAGAAGTCTTGTCCTCATCTTGCTTATGGCTAGCAACTAAAAAGAAAACCCTTTACATAAATGTAGTTAAAGCAAGGAATCGGTCCTGTATTTTCTAGTGGATACTATTAGCAAATTGGAGCTTGTAGTAAATTTGTTATGCATACTAAGAAACTGAAGGAGCTTGCCTGAGTAATAGGGATGATTATAGTAATAGAAGAAAGCTATCAAGCATTTAAATACATAAACTCCAGGAAAAACCTAATCATCAGTTTTCCGTGGAAGTTTCTTAGGCCACTGAGTGAAAGAAGCAGAGTTGATTTTTAGACAAAGCTTGCTAGTTTATTAACAGCTTTAATGCTTAATATACTGTCTGAGTAAATTCAATATCTGATCTGGAAAATGGAAGAATGATTTGCTGTAAGAGAATGAAGTATAACTGAAAAACCTTCCTTTTAGTGTGTGTATGGGGACTGCTAGGACACTGCCTAGATCTGTGTTCAGTCTTCAGTGCAAGAGCACTGAGACAACAATATCTGGATCATGTGAGTGGCAAGCCTGCCCTTGGCAGGGGGATTGGAACTGGATGGTCTTAAAGGTCACTTCCAACCCAAGAGATTCTGTGATATGACTGTCATAGTCAAAAAACATGAGAAATCAAAATAACCATCAAGTACAGGAAGGAAGCGAATACAACCTGTGAATGATTTATTCTTCATTTAATAAACTGTTGCAAATGAGCAAAGAATTTAGGAATATCACACCAATAGTGGCTATTTTCAACAAGTGTTTAGAATTCAAATTGATATCCTAGCAATTACTATAGACTAGAGACGAATAAAGAGTTGTAAGTCTGGCTGATATATCTAGTTTAATCATAGCTGAATGAGCAGGAGTATTCCCATAATGGTTTTCCTGATTTTATTTTTGTAACCTGTGGAATGAAGGATCAAACGGGCTTTTTATTTGTTTATTTTTAAATAAACAAAACCACCAGTGGAAGTTCATTCTCAGAGTAGGGAGTTATGATGTGAAAGGAAGAAATTTTTGTTAACGCAGTTAATGAGTGACAGTTATTTGGAGGACATGTAACTAGTAAGTTGTAGCAACGCAAGCCCAGAGATGCTAATATAAGTTCATGGCTATGTATTTATTAGGGGAGTTTGTATACAGTCATTCTGATACCTACACGGGAATTGAAATGCCTTGCAATAGGCAAGTGCTGTTAACTTCCCAGATGAAGATGCAGTTGGGGGGGGGGAGGGAAGTAAAGGTGTCCTCTCACATCCTGTGAGGATGTAAGATGATATCAGCAAGTTTGAAGTGATTATTATTATTACTATTATTATAAATGCCCTGTTCTGGGAAAAAAAAATAGTACAGAAATAGAACCTTAACTGTTACTAGACGTTATGGTGGATTTCAGAGTGAAACCAAGAAAGGAAAAGGGAAGAGTGGTGTTCTGACAGGAAGGTCAAAAATTCAGCCATAGGTACTGGTACATCATGTCTTATCTAGTTCTTTTCTTAGAGTGTGAAAGACAAGCTGTTTCCTGTTACTTAGGAAAATCCAAAATCCATTTCCAAATGTTTATACAGCCTTTTTTAAAATACCCTTTGTCTTTTCTAGCTGTGATGGTATGTGCCACAGATTTAGTTATGGTACTAGTGCTTGACTTACCTGAAATAGTACCAGGAGGGCTGAGATTAGTGTGCGTGCACTTGGAAAGGAATAGGGAGGCATTTTCTCAGGGGCTAAGGGTGTTGTGTTGTGTCTGTTCTCTCACCCTGCAAAATGGAAAGGATTTTCCATTTCAGTCCACACGATTCGTCTGTGTTTTCAGAAAGGCATTAACTGGACATTAACTTTCTGAAGCACTCTAATCTAATGATGTTAAATGACTTTCATTGGTTTCTTAATCTAGCCACGTAGTGCATCAGTCTGAAAGAATTTATCTGCCTCTAAAGCCTTATCTGTTTAGATAATGTCTAAAATTGAAAGCTGAATGAGAGGAAGTGGGTAGCAGTCTTACTGAATGTTGCAAAATAGGTAGTTCAGTATTATTAGTAAAACCAGCTGTTATGAATTGGAGTGCAGTGGTCTAATATCAATTCTCCCATTTTATTTTCAGTGGTCTTTGACTGTGTTTGGATTTTTGTTTACTATGACCTACCTGTCATCTTGTCCCCCTCCAAAGTTGAAATACTGAGGGACCCAACTATAATTATTTTCTAGTATGCTTTCTTAATTGTTTGGCAATACCTTTTGCCTCTTGCAATGTTTAGTATATGGTATGAAACATTTCTATCACGCTTAGTTTGGCTAATGAATACAAAAGGTATATTGTCTTTGCAGGTATCATCTCAAGTCAAGCTGTCATTATCAAGTTTCTTGAGAGTAATAATACTGAACGCTAAGGGTTCAGTATTTGCAGTAGTCTAGACTGTTTCTTAAATCAAAGACTTGTTCAAATGAGGTAGATCAGTGCTTGTAGTATAAAGGGCTATGTTAAATAAGTGTAAAATTTGAATATTTACTTATTTTATTAGGCAGTGTTACAATCTTTTCTATATCCATAAGAGAAATTAGCATTAGCGTCCAGAAGTGGTCCAGTGCAAGCATGCTTCTAATGAAGGAAATTCACTTTTTTTCATAGTAGTGTCTTAAAATAATTTATTTTGTGTTTTACTGTCAAATTCCAGGCTCATCTTCCTTGTGTTGTATGTGTTGTGTAGCTACGATGCCCTTCATCTAACCTCAAGTTAGTCGTATCCTAAGAATAGTTAGTTATTCAAGTGAATTCAGAAGGCTTTAAAAAGATTTGAAGTAATTATGATGGAAATATGTAAGAGACTTCTGTGTAAAACACAATGCATGCCTGTTCAGTGGTTCTTGCTGTGTTTTTTATTACAGATATTGAGTAGTTTTCTCAGTTCCAAAAAGCCCCACTGTTCAGTGCAGTACATCTAGTTACTCACTGTAACGTGTGTTACCTGCAGACTTGTGGATGAATCTTGTAACTAGCAGCTGCCCTTATTGTCTTAACTTTTTAATTTGTGAAATATGCACTTGCAAAATGCATCGTCAAAACTGCCTTTTCTATTTAACTTTCAGTGATTCTATAGTTTATCTAATGAAGGGTTATGGGGTTTGGTAGTATTAGCTGACCCTAGAAAGTGATATCACTTAAGGTGTGACTTCCTAGTTCTGTATTAACTTAGAAGATGTCAGAGGAGTAGGTTTTATTAAGTTGATAATATTTTCAAGTATTAGTTACTATGTACTTTTTAAGTTGCATGTGAGTGTGCTGCAATCAGTGAATTCTCTGACCTGTATGCTTCTTTCTTTTGATCTTGGATTTTTAATAACATACAGGTCTCATTTCTAACTGAATTAGTAATGCAAATTTCTTACAGTTGACTTACTAAATGTCTTGTGTTTTCCCAACAGAGGATCCTCAAATTCGTCACCAAAAGGTGAAGAACAAAAAGAATCTTTGATTTATCACTCGAAGGATCATTACCCATTATCTGATGGAGACTGGTCCCCTCTGGATAAGTAAGTCATTTTGTAATGGCATTGTGCATATGAAGATGAATAACTATAATAAAGTTAGTGTGCCTTTTATTCAGTTTTTTTTCTTTATCTGTAAAACTGTGCAACATGCCTAACTTTTGTGATGCAGAATGCAGCCTGTGCTACAGATGTGCATCTTTGAGAATTTCCCACAGTCCTGTATTAAACCAAGTTTGTCTTTTCTTTTTTTCCTCAAATGAACAAAACTTTCCATCTTTAAGATGTGAAGCTCACCTTTGTTTGCTTCCAACTCTCCTTTTGCTTTCTGATTCTTTTTCAATCACAGAACCTCAGTACATCAAATATCTGCTTGGAAAGTGGCGAGGTGGGAATGGGTCCTCAGCAAAAGCAAAAATTCTCCGTCCACAAATGATAGGACCTTTTATGTCCTGTGTGAATATATATTTGGACTACACTTCACAGATGTGGGAGAAGAAAATTGAGTTGTTTAAAGTAGAACAAATCTAGAGGAGAGGTTCTAAGTCAGTCATTTATATTAGTAACCATAGGATTTCTTTCTTAAAGCCAGAAGGCTTTGCTCTCACTTAAGAGGCAGTGGGCTTGTTTGCCCTTGGGACAAGATAGGATGCTAGTTTTTGCGCTTACAAGACTCTGTATGTGTGTATTGAGGTCATGCCTGTCTTCACCAAACCTGCTAGGTAGTTTATTTTTTAAGGAGCAGTGATAAACTTTAGAACAAGCATTGTCCTGTTGCATGCTCAAAGTAAATAGATGCAATCATTACAGAGGCACGGATTTGTACTCGCAAACTGATGTTTATGAATTGATAATGTATTCATTATGGTAACACCAACATGACTGCTAAGCAGTTTAGGTTTTAAGAGTAGAGTGGGGCCACATTCATCTTGAAGCAGATGAATACCTTAAGGTGTAGTTTCATTTTTCTTCCATCATAAAAGGTAGCTGTAGAGAATGCTAGGTTAAATGAAGAAGAAGTGGAAGGTAGCATAGGTCTTTTGTCTCACTGTTCACAATTGTTCACATTTCCTCTAATAAAAGGATATTCCTTCATGTGTAATACCCATTCAAACCTTTATATTCTTGCAGGTATCTGTTTTTTTTATTGTTGAACCCCAACTCTGCAAACCTCCAGAAAGTTTCAGAATGATACTGCATTAAGTTAGCTAATTGTTGCAGGAACTTAAAAAAAAGCCATAAATAAACCCCATGAGATTTACTGTAAAATTTCAAGTATTATTATGGAGGTTTGTATTTAAACAGGCAAACCAGCCCCAAACACTATGAGTGTCAGAGTGAAAAATGAGCAGAATTTCTTTAACATGAAGTATAAAACCCCTATTTAAGAAGGAATAGAGTTGGGCTTTTCCCATCCATAAATGCTACAGCAAAACAAACTCTTGTTTTTCTTTTCTTCCCTAAGACCATAAGAGCAAAACAGTTTTTAAATTAACTTCTCACTTTTTGGAGTGAGTTCCTTTGGCTTAAAAGTTGTTAGAAGTGAAGTTTCAAAGATTGTATTCTGATGCATACATAGTAACCACTGTAGGAAAAATAGGATGGAATTTTAGCAAGGTAGGTAGTCTGAAGGGTGTGTTGAAGTAATCTCACTTGCCTCTCCGATGGTGACTTGCTCATGTTTTTTTTCTCCAGCTGTATGGGATTTGGTGTTACTTTGTACATTCATGAGTTAGGTTTGCAAGACTTCTGTTACTCAGGTCTTGTCACAGCAAGTTTAAATACTAAATCTTTACAGAGCCAAGGATCTAAAAGTTGTTTTCTGCCTTACTTTTAGATTACGCTTTTTTCCTCCTGTTGTGTTTGTTTATTTATTTATTTATTTTTGGCTTGTTTGTTTTTTAGGAGAAGGTTAGCTTAGGGAAGAGCTATACCTACACTGCAGATACAGTGGAGGAATCTGTTTAGAGTGATTGCTGTGCAAGTCCTTTAATGTGATTTTGGTTTTAACCTAATTTCTGTCTGAAAACCCTGCTGGGCTTCTTGCCATGTTACAGAATAATTGAAGCTCTGTTAAGCTCTAGAAAACTCTACCAACAGTAGCTGTGAATAACAAATGCATTTTAAACACTGTAGCTTTCTTCCTTTTTTTTCTTTTTTTCTTGTTTTTTTTTTTGTTGTTGTTGTTCTTTTTGATTTGCCAGCCCTTACTCTGAGCCGGTCTGCCCTAAAAGTGATTCAGAACTGGAAGTTAAACCCGCTGAGAGCTTGCTGAGATCTGAATCTCACATGGAATGGACATGGGGAGGATTCCCGGAATCAACCAAGGTATGGTTATTGTCTTGAACTTTGTATACTGAGTTTTGGCATATTTAAAATCGTGCACTACAAATCTGCTGCTGTTCTGTAGAATTCGTAGCTGAAATAGGAAAGTAGCACCCCCTTGTGGCTGGTTGATAGTCGTCTTTGTTCAGTCTGTGTTGAGCGAAGTAGTTACAGAAAACCTTACAGTGGCAATGTAAAAGTTTTTTGATTTTTAGCTAGAAACTGAATAAAGCAACTCTGGAAATCTTTATTCTAGGCTAAATTATAGTTCCTTCTAGACGAATGGTAGCCTTAATAAATTTTTTATCTATTGGGACAGCTAATGGGATACGTCCTGATATATCCTCATGCTCTTTTTTTTTTCTCCTTGCCATGGTATGTCACGTCAACACCTCCTCTGTGCCACTTTCTTTACTGAACTTGTTAAACAAGCTTGTAAAAAGCTTTTGTTGCAGACAACTTCACTAATAAGATTGAACCTGTTTTATGTTAGGAAAAATTTCTTCTTTGAAAGAGTGGTGGGGCATTGGCACGGGCTGCCCAGGGAGGTGATGCAGTCACTGTCCCTGCAGGTGTTCAAGAGACATGTAGATGTGACTCTTTGGGATGAGGTTTACTAGGGATGATGGTGATGGGTTGATGCTTGGTCCAGGTGATCTTAAAGGTCTTTTTCAATCTTTATGATTCTTTGTTGCTAAAATACGTTTAAATTCTTAACCAGCGTACTTGTGACCAGACTCCCACTTTACTGGCAAAATTACCTTTGAGTACAAGTTTAACATTTAAACCAGAATAAAATATGTCTGCGAAGTGAAAGGATTGACTGGAGTTTTGTCTTGCAGATAAGCAAGAAAGAGAAACTGGAACATCCCAGAACAGCTACCATTACTCCATCAGAGAAGACTCATTTTAGAGTCATCCTCAGCTCTTATGAAGTTGAAGATGATGATGTCGTGAAAGATTCTGTCTGTACAGTACTGAAACCTGAGCCAAGAACTCATCCTATGCTTAAGCAGATGGATGTTAAAGATTCACTCGCTTCTGCAATTATAGAACCACAAGATTCCTTACCGTTAGATTCTGACCATCATTCCAGACTGTTGGTGGACTCTTTACCAGAAACAAAGCCAACAGCAAAAGTTGACTCTCCTTCAAAAAAGAAAGGTATGTAATAAAACTACTGGTTGTTTCCTTCAGGTGATATACCAAATTTGAGGCAATAGTGGAAAAAGTACACAATGTTCTTTCTCAACTTTTCCTATTTAAAGTCTTAATCGTTATTAAAGTTTTAACTGTAATTAAACTTCAATTTATGAATGCTTTAACTCTGAATCATCCGCAGTTATGTTTGTATTCAATGTGTCTGGATAGCTTCATCTCAGTAACTTGACTGTTAAAATTAACAGGGGTGCATAAGCGAAGTCATCACCAGGGCCCTGATGATATTTACTTGGAGGACCTGAAGGCTTTGGAACCTGAAGTTGCAGCACTCTACTTTCCCAAAAGGTAGCTTCGAATTAAGATTCCATGGACCAAAGCTTATTCTGCAGTTACGCTACGTGAATTATTGCGTGGATGATTTAAGTGACTGTGAGCCCCAGTTCTTATTAGAGAATGGAACTTGGGATTTCTAGGCTTTTGTGAAAAAAACCAGTCCTAATCTTATTCTACAACATTCTGGTAAATACTGAAGAGCACGATATTGCTCTGTGACAGTAGAATGTTGAGGAACTCTTCTTCCTTTAAATCCAATTTTGTTGCAGACAAAAGAGAAATAAATATTTCCCAATTTAGTTAGGATATTCCAGTATAATAAAGGGTTGAAGGTGGTGCTGCTGGTGTCTGATTTGTGTATTATTGGATTTATGTTGTAAAATGACGTGTGGCATTAGAGAAAAGCAAGGTGATTTTTTTTTTTGAGTAGTCATAGAGTGTGTGCATTTGTTTACAAGTTAAATATTTATGGAAGATGTGATTCTCTTTTCTGTAGCGATTCTGATCCAGGCTTCAGACAATGGACTGAGTCAGATAACCTTTCTGGTTCCCAGTCACCCCAATCAGTAGGAAGTGCTGCTGCTGATAGTGGCACAGAGTGCATGTCTGATTCTGCTATGGACTTGCCTGATGTCACGCTCTCACTTTGTGGAGGTCTCAATGAAAACGGCGAGATTTCTAAAGGTATGCGAGAAATGAAAACATCAGTGGTTGTAAAGCTCAGGCAGCTAAATGAAGTGGCTTGAACGCTCTGATTTTTATGAAGCTTTTGCCTTTAGTTAGGCTTACATTAAGAAAAGAAAATGGAGAATTTTAGAAAACTTCATTGGCGTTTGCCAAGCAGAGATTGTGAAATTTAGCCTCAAATAAGAGAACACAGTATCTTGAAAAACTTTCTTACTCCTTTTTCATACTGCTAATTGCATATCTGACCACTCTTATTTCTGGCTGAAATTCCCTGCTTAATCCAATGTAAGACTTCACAAATTGTATTCTTTCCAATTGCCTGATAATTTTTCTTCTTTTCAGTGTTTTTCAAGCCACTGGGAGATGAATATATCGTTATCTTGGACTATCTTCTCTCCTGCTTTGCTTTTCCCTTCTTAAATGTTTGTTAACACTTACCTTTCTAACCATTTAAATCCTCTCTCCTAAAGCTCTGCTTAACTTTAACTTCGAAGTTGTATACATTTTTGAGGGAGCTTCTAGGAGCATGTAATTTCATCATTATTTTTAGTATTACTTTTTTAATGATCATCCCATCTCAAGGCATTGAGTGAAATTTTACAAGCTTATTATTAGGGCTCAGAACAAATACACCCTCATCTTATTTCTTATTTCTCCTTCCTGTGATTGTTAAAGTAAGTGGTACAAAGCTTTACATGCTACTGAGAAGACAAGCAGCCACAAGATTCTTGACACATAGGCCATATTAGAATAGCTTGATGATACTGCAAAATCAGCAAAGGT
Organism: Pavo muticus; assembly: GCA_016647715.1. NCBI lineage: Eukaryota > Metazoa > Chordata > Aves > Galliformes > Phasianidae > Pavo > Pavo muticus. The sequence goes on along the minus strand of JACDJE010000023.1, from coordinate 2,415,528 downwards.
TCTGAAATGACAGAAAACATTTTTCTAGATGCAAACTAATCAGGCCTTTTAGGATTTCATATTTCTAATTTTGATTAAAATTTGCTTCGATTGCAGAAAAATTCATGGAGCATATTATTACTTATCATGAATTTGCTGAAAACCCTGGACTCATAGACAATCCTAATTTGGTAATAAGGATTTATAACAGGTAAATTATCCGTATCGTACAATTAGTTCACAGAAAAGCTTATTTTAAATCTACCACATAAAGTGAATGCACTTCTCAGCTTCCAGTGTGTTTTTGATGGATCTGCTTGTTAGTCTTAGATAACTGTTTTTGAATTAAACTTTTGGATTAAATTTAACAAAAGTAATATTTCTTTTCAGCACTGATGCTGAATTGTGTATATTAAAGTAACTCTGCTTGTAACCAGCTTTAATATTAGTTGTTGCTTGCAAATGGGTGTATTTTCTTTGAGGAGAGAGCAGTTTGCACACTGTTTACTTCTATTCAGGTCTTGTAATAACTTCCCAACATGTTTTAAAACAGGTATTATAACTGGGCATTGGCTGCTCCAATGATTTTGAGTTTGCAAGTATTTCAGAAAAGTTTGCCTAAGGTAAATAGAGATGTTTACTTCTTTGAAGATTTTGCAAATAATAATGCATGTTTGTTTTTATTCTGTTTTTCTACACAAAATTAATACCGTGCAAATTTTTTCAGGCTACCGTTGAATCTTGGGTCAAAGAAAAGATGCCAAAGAAGTCTGGAAGGTGGTGGTTCTGGCGCAAGAGAGAAAGCATGACTAAACAGGTAACTGAGTTGATTTGATTTTTATTTTCCATAACTATTAAAAGATGAAAAAACTCATTTGTCAGATGTGCCTCAGAACACTGCGCATGTAACTGTTGTCAGCTGGAAGTTGCTCAATGTAGCTGTAGCTACTTCTGAATATTTAGTCTCAAATACTACCATCGTTTTTCACCGTTCCTTCAATCATTTATTCTATTTAGCTGCTGCACAGTATTCTTAAAATCCTTTCTTCTAAGCCGTAAGCACTTGTCAAAGCTACTCTTCAGTCACTGCAATATATTTTAGGAATGCATACACAAATAGATAAGTAGACGCATAATAGATGTCATGCTGAGACACCCACATTTTAGACTAAATTAAACTTTCTAAACACTGGAAATGTCTTAAAAAAATAGGTATTTTTTTAAAAGTATAAATTTATAAGCTTAGAAGTTCACTGCTCCTTTTACGCTGAATTCATCATATTAAAGAGTGATTCTGAGTCAACCTTATATACTGTATTGATAGCTATTTGCTTATGTATGGATTATGAATTCACTTGGATTGGTCTAAAATGCTTAAAATGTTCTGTATTATCGTATTGTTTTAGATACCAGAGGCAAAGGAGGGGAAGTCTGAGACACAAAGAACGAATGAACTGCCAGCAACTATAAAAGAGCAAGTTAATAGTAGGTGTGTTCCTCTCTGAAGACTGTTTTGTGGACTTGAATGGTGGTTTTTTTTCCTCTTATCTCGTGTTGGTGGTTTTGCTGTTGTTGGGTTTTTTGTCTTTTTTTGAGTGAAGAATTCATTACAACTGTGGGAAGAAACATTTTTTTCTAAGCTACTGAAGAGAAGCCAAATATGCTTGGCAAACAACTCAGCAAAATTATATGGCAGTAGACATTGTAGGAACTAGAAATACACTACAATTATTTCCTAAATCCTATTGTTTTTATTTCTCAAATCCTGGTGTAACTGACAGAATAACAAAGACATATATGGTAACCTTTAGCAACGGGCCACTGCTCTGTAACTTATTAAGTACAGTAGGATTGTTTCTGCAATATTTTTTGTCCTACTTCTTTGTATAATCCTAGTGTTGTTCGAATAACTTAAAACATCTGCAGTTTTTTGTAACATGAAATAATTGAAACAATAAAATAGCATTAATTACACTACACAAGTTGCCCGAGACTGTAGTTAAAACAAGCAGAATTTAAAGCAAAACTGTGTCAGACTAAATAACCCGTTGTGTATACTCATGTTCTCCTATGATTTTATTAAGATATTTGTAAATGTTGTTGATGTCTTAAAAATTTAAGAAACTGAATATGCTGTAAGATTCAGAGAAATTAAATGCTGCTTTTAATCTTGAAATCTCTAATTAGCAGAAAAATAAATCTGACTTACTTTAAAAGGTGAGCTACTCCACTAATTTATCACACGCAGTTTAAAATATGTAGTAAGTGTGGCAGCTTTTCTTGAAAACCAAACCATAACTCACTTGGTATCCCTTTCCATCTGCAGTATACCTTTAGTGACCACTTGACACTGTCTCTACTAAACTCTTGTGGAGCCAGCTAGACTATGCATAGTAATATTTAGAGCTCCACCAATAGTAGCATGCATTACAAGTCTTATTTGCTAATTGGCATGTACTGACTTCATCTGGGCATGGGCTAGACTTTTGACTTTGTTAATCTTTGCTATCAGGCTAGTAGTAAATCTTTGACATAAAGAGAAATTAATCTTGAATAAGAATCTTATACCGTTAAAGAAGGATTTTCTGCAGCTTAAATTTGTTCTTCTTGGTGTCATGTTAGACCCCCAGAAGATGATTCATCTAGTGATGAAGCATCACAAGAATTGAAGGAATCCTTGAAAATAGATTCTGCTCCAGTAGAGCATCCAACGCATGGGAACGTTCCATCTTACAAGAAGTCACTTCGACTGTCTTCTGACCAAATCGTAAGTGACGTGCCTTCCTTGTGCATTTACTGCATCATAGTTCTCTGTACTCTTTGTTCTGATTCTAAAAGTTGGGCTTTCTCTGCTTTTTGGAAGCTAAGTATAGAAACATTTCATAGAGTCAGGAGTGATACTGGGATTACTTTTCCAGCAGTAGGGAAAAAAAGGAATGGAGACACTTGAAATGTAACAATAACAGTTGAACTTTAAAAGAAATATAAAATATTTTCCACTGTTAGTATGGGCACCTTCTTTTTTTTTTTTTCATTAATAATCACGATTCTGGGTTTTAATTTTAAAAATAATAATTTCTTAAAAAGTCCTATAAGCAAACATTCATATTAAGGTGTTGCCAAAAAAGTGACATAATTGCTTTCTGCACTTTGGGTATTCTGGAATCTGAACTGCCAAATAAGGTACATCTAAGATGGTGGGCAGTTTACTCATTTCAAATTAATTTACAAGTCAGTTCTGCTATTATCTAAATATATGGCCCTCATTAAGTAAGACTTTTGAGAAAAGCTCCCAGTAGGTAGAAAATAGTGTTGCACGATCAGTTGTGTACGAATGTAGTAAGCAGAGAATTTGTTTATATGCTAGTATATTATCAAAGGTTAGTTTGTTAATACTGTAAGTATACTGTAATAGCAAGAGTTAAAGTAACATCTTTTAGTATTACTATAGTCAGTGCTGCTGTAAACAGATGTAGGACCTATGGACAAATGTGTACCCAGGAGAAGAGCAGACTTAACCAGCAGAGCTATGCCAGTGTTAAACCATGGTTCACTTTTGGATGAGTTGATCAAAGCAGATGAGGAAGAACATACCAGCTTTTTTCTGTGAGTTTATTTATGATTCTAAAAATTCTGTAGTGCCACTAATTTATATTTTCAATTATTTTGATTTATCCTAAAGGCAAAGTTGAAGCTCAGAGATGGCCCTAACGATGTTGTGTTTAGTATTACAACCCAGTATCAGGGGACTTGCCGTTGTGCAGGAACAATATATCTCTGGAACTGGGATGACAAAATCATCATATCAGACATTGATGGAACGATAACCAAGTAAATATTGTTTTTTCCTTTCTTTTCTTTGTATTTGATACATTATCTTGCTTTATCCATGCTATCTTACTTCTTAAAGTAAGATAAAGAAGCCTGATTTAAGATGACTACTGCAGAACATTTATTAACAGTTATGAGAAATACTTGTTGCTTTGGTTTAAATTTACACTTGTGTTTACAGCAAACTAGAAAATGTCTTTAGCATTCTTGCATTATTCTTTAAAATGTTTACCATGTGACTACTGCCCTTACAGTCAGACTTGTGTAGGTTTAGCAAGCATATGGTAGCTTGGGAGCTGACTTGTGCTGTATAGCTGCCACTAATGGCTCAGTGTGGAATAGGTACTAGTTCTCTTTCAAAATGGCTAAGACCTTCTGCAGAGGTGTTTCTGTAAATACTCACTGTAAACTGTATATTCATTAATAGTTGTCTTTAACAAAACTCATACGCTTAGTTTCAGCTATCTCCAATTTTGCTTTTAGGTCTGATGCTTTAGGGCAGATACTCCCTCAGCTTGGCAAGGACTGGACTCATCAGGGCATTGCAAAACTCTATCATTCCATAAATGAGTGAGTATGTAATCCATGAAGCACGTATGCCCTTTCTGGAATTTAGGAATTAATGGGCATGTAGTTGAATTGATGTTAATAGTTTTGCATGTTGGCCTAAATGATGGAAAGTAATCGCTTCTGTCATACACAAGCAAAGCCAGGTTTTTCTCTCAGGTGTATCCTTTTACAGGAATGGAAGCCACCAGTTCTGCTAGTTCTCAAAGTTCTGATTCTGCATTTGAGTTTTTTAAGATCTGTGTAACGTTTTTGTGACTACAAGAGTGTGCTAATAGTAACAGCTTCTCAAACAGTTGTGCGTATGTTTGTTTCTGGTAACTCAGGTTAATCACAAAGCCTTTACAAACATGGCCCAGTGTGAATTCAGACCTAAACAGTGTCATCCCAATATCTAGCTACCTTTTGTTTTAACATGTTTGCTACCAAACTCAAGTGAACTTTCTTATCTGCTGTCTGGATTAGTCAGCTGTGCGTGCTTACCCTGTAATCTGCAGGACCTGCAGAGGCAGCTTATGTGATGAGAAGAGGGGAGGAGGCAGAGGGAAGATAGCTTTCTTGTTGGAGCAGCGGTGAGATGTATGCTTAGTTTAGAAGTGTGGTGAGCCGCACCCTTGTAAATGTGCTGCTCTTTTAAGAGGTATATAGCCTTGTAATATTTATGTCCAATAACTTTGTGCAAAATAAACCTACATTGTTCCTTCTCATTTAGATTAGGTCCTTTGCTTAACAATTAAAAAATAGAGATGCCAGAAATAATACTTGCTACTGAAGATCATAGGATCAGCTGTTAAACCATTTCATAATGCCCTTCAAATAATCAATTTTTATCTTTGGTTTTTAGTTCAAAGCTTAGTTTAAAGTTTCTTCCCCCCCCCAGATAATTTTGAGGCCTTGGAAATCCTTTGACTTTTGCTCTGTTTCATAGAGCTAAATTTCATCTGTGGCCCTTTGCAGTCTGTGGCAGAAAACTTGAACTTTGTTTTGTGTTCAGTGTATAATAGAAAGGTAGTTTGGGAATTATTTGCCAGATAGAATCAGATCTCTGAAAATCTGCATAAAAAGTTGAGTCTCTTGTGTAATTGTTTACAAATCTGTTTAAGAGATGGCTACAAAGTCTGCAGGAAAGAAAATGGGGCTTGATGAGTACTTCTTGTGCTTCCTTCACTCTGAGCTGCAAATTCTGGTAACGATCTGAAAAATACCAACCAACAAGGCAGGAGATCTGGTATCCAATGTTATGTGATGCAGATAAATAATTGTTAACATCTATATCTGGGCTGAAAGAAACCGGGAGATACCAATGTGGTGTTTATCTAAGTGCAGTCTAGTCTATCTAAATGCATAGCCTTGCTATTACTCTTCTTGTGCTTTTTTGCACTTCTTAGTTTTGATAGAGCCGTGTTTTTAAACTATAATATACTTTTCAGATACCATAACACTGGAACTGTCTTTTCCCAGGAGCTGGTACAGCTCACCACAAGTCCTTACCTCACCTAGTGCCTCTGGGCATCGGTGCCACAGGATATTTGTGTTTACAAAGAATGTCTTCAACGGTAAAATGAACTAAGTTGATATTTCTTTTCTAGAAATGGCTACAAATTTCTGTACTGTTCTGCTCGTGCCATTGGAATGGCGGATATGACTAGAGGATACCTACACTGGGTGAATGACAAAGGAACAATTCTTCCCAGGGGACCTCTCATGTTGTCCCCCAGCAGTTTATTTTCTGCCTTTCATAGGTAAGCGTGTGGGATTTCATACTTCTATTTGCTCCCCATCTCAGAGAAAGAAGTAGATTTAAAAGATTTCAGATGCTAATCATTATACTTGTAACCAAACATTCTGCTCTGTGTTAGATTTGCTACTGAGACTTGGATGTCCCTCTAGCAATAAGCTATTGATCTGAATTTCACTTTTGTTTCTATGCACATGTTAGATGTGGCTGCAGAGCACAAAACATCAGTCACACAGCATCTTATTTTCTACTCTCTTCATTCCTCAGGTCTGTGACTGATTACTGTTAGGTTCTGCTCTTATCAGTACAGTTTTCTGATCTTGCAATATTAGGAGCGTTCTATACATGACTGCCTGCAGAAGAATATTTAGCTATGACTTGACTCAGCCAGTCTTTTGAACCGACTACAGTCTGCCTGTTCTTGATGAGAAGTGCTCCTAATGTAGAAGTCTTTTTGTTAGTTCTTTTTTTAAAAATTAAAACCAAACCATTAAACTATGGCTAACAATGACAGCCACATCCACTGTAGTCACTTGGCAGGCCTCCTTCAGTTTTTGGTCCAGGTGGTCAGTTCCCAAACTGCATTCATGAGCTGTGAATTTCATTACATTTGCCTAGCCTAGGTACAGTTTATTCACCTATTTCTACTGTAGATGTTGGAAAACAATCTTTTATTCTTTTATTATCTCTTGCATCATCCTTGGAAAAGTATTTACCAATGTCTGTGTAACCAGCCACAACAGAAACAGGAATCAATGAGAACACAAACATCAGATAAATGGGTGGAGGATACCCACTATTTGCTCGTGATTTGAAGATTGACTATTCACATTTTATTCTAGGGAAGTAATAGAAAAGAAGCCTGAGAAGTTCAAAATTGAATGTTTGAATGACATCAAGAATTTGTTTGCTCCCACTAAACAACCTTTCTATGCTGCTTTTGGAAACAGGCCCAATGTAAGTCCAAGCTTTTCTAATTGAAGGGTTAAAATGCATGGAATGCTTGGGAAGGAAAGGAAATAGGCTTTTATTGTTGTGTCTATTTAAGTTTGAATATGGCAACGGGACACTGGTATTTCTTTGAGTTTGGTTGTGAAAATCCAAATGCAGATATCTTAAATGAAAGCTGCCAGAACTATTGTTAGGAAAACTTACACAGATATATATGTATTCTCAGGATATAACACCTTTCCAAATTCTTTTTTAGCATTTTTGACTGCATCATATCTAAGGGTATTTGATTTTCCTCAGCCTTGAATCTTTTTTCCTATCAGTACAATTCCTGTACTTTCTCTGCAGCTATTGCAACTGAGCAAGGGAGAGGGGTATTCCAAAGAGGAGCAGTGTCATGAGAAGCAGCGTTGTGTGGTATAGATTTTGTGGTGCATATTTGTGGTCTGAGGCTCAAGAACAAGACTTATGGGGTTGAGGGAGGAGCAGTGTTTTGTTATGGTGTACTTTTGGGGGGGTTGGTTTTTTGTTTGCTTCTTTTCGGGGGCAGTTTTACTGTATGCTTTTCAGTGTATCACAAAAGGAAATAACAAAGTACGTGCATTTGTTCGTGCTTTTTGCAGGATGTATATGCCTACATGCAAGTGGGAGTTCCAGACTGCAGAATATTTACTGTGAATCCAAAGGGTGAACTGATCCAAGAAAGGACTAAGGGAAACAAATCTTCGTAAGATCATTTTTATTATTTCAGTTAGAGAAGGTACTTGGGAATGAGATTACAAAATAATTGCAGTTGTATGTAATAGGAGATCATAAAGAATCATCGTGGCCACAAGACAAGTTTTTATTTGCCAGAGAATTTACAGCTTTGGTTACTTAACTGAAACTCCTCAAAAAGGGAAGTAAACTGGCAAAATAAAATTGAAACTTGCTCCTGAAGTAGTAGTACTTAGTTAGTGCTTAGTTTTCTGGTCTAGACTTCTAAAGCTCTTTTGGCTGCAGTCGAACACTGACTAGACTGTTAAATAATGGTTTTTCTTTTCTGGTTTTTTTTTAATATAGGTATTATAGACTAAGTGAGCTTGTGGAACACGTGTTCCCGTTGCTGAATAAAGAACAGAGTTCTGCATTTCCATGCCCAGAATTTAGCTCCTTTTGCTATTGGAGAGATCCTCTTCCTGACCTTAACATGGAAGACCTGGCCTGAAAAATACTTCTCACCTAGGAATGGAATTTCATTTTCAGCTACTCGACTTCAGTTTAAATGTGAAGAACTTTCTTAATGAAGATGCTAATTTATATACCGGTACCATGAGTCTTACTAAAGAAATCACTTTAACTCCGTTGGTGTAAGACGAAGAAAATGCAAAGCTGCTGTCCAATTTTTTGTGGGCTTTTGATTTTTTTTTTGTCTGTCTGTTTCTTTATTGCCTGTCTTTGTATACCTAAGGCACTTGAGATTGGTCTGTCGTTGATGGCCTTGGTACCCAAGTGCTTCGTGGCAACTAAATGCTGAGTGACTTTGCATTTTCATCGGTCAGACCTTATTGTAAGCATAGATCTTTTTGTATTAGTCTTAATAGTATATTTTCTAAAACAAAGCCAAAAAGTATATGGAAACTGCCAAATAGAATGTCAGACCTGTTAATAAAAACCACGGTCTAATGTTCAGATGGGCAATTAGGCCTTTTTGCAGAGGATCCAGAACCGAAGACAGTGTGCTCTTTCTCCACTGAAATACAGAAAATGTGTGGCCATTACTAGGCCACAGCGTGAAGACTCAAAATTCATCTTTAAATGTAAATATGCCTTCTGTCACCTGTGCGACGCTGTTCTTGTACAGTTCATGCTCAAACTAACTCTGCTGCTTTTTTTTTTAATATGCAATGCTTAAACTATTTCATAAGCTTGTTAAAATGAACGTTGTTGTCAGATACTTGTATGGCTTTTGTTGCTTTCAGGCTGCACTATTTCATGTTAAATTTCCATCAAGAGAAATCTTGAACTTTTCGGTAAGAGCTGGGAGCTGGCATTTTGATTTCATTTTTCATCGTGGAGGGGTGTGTGTGTGTGTGTGTGTGTGCGCTGTGTAGGCCAGTAACAAGTATGTTCAGATTATATTCAGGGAATTGTTATACTAAAAAAAAAAGTATTTAATTTTTTAATTATCTACTGCAGGTCTTTCCAGAATCCTGTATTGCAGATTTTCACTAGCTGGAAGGAACTGTGGCTCAATAGTGAGATTCCAGGTATAAGAATGGTTAAATGCTGCAGAGCAGAATAAAACCTTTTTTGTTTTTTTCCTTTTTTTCTTTTTTTTCCTTTTGGTTTATTCATAAACATTGTGCTGGTCATTCCTCAGGTTCAGATCAGAGCCTGAGAACAAACTGCATTCCAAGTCTAGTGTTTATCAGCTGTGAAAGCCGCTAATTAATTTCTCTTTCCAAAAATACTTGAAAACAAGAGAAAAGTAGTTCTGCTTTTTAAGTTGAGTTAGTACCTTTAACCTCCTTAGGACGAGTCTGTGGTGAGAATTATATGCTTCTAGTCCTGAGGGCTTAATGCCTTCAGCCATTTAAACTTCAGTCCCAAACTTTATGGGGGTGCAGTCTTTTCTGACACTTTTTAAGCAAGAAGTTCCTGAGGCTGTGCACCAAGGATCCTGCCAGGCTCTGGAGCCGAGCTCTCACCTTTACACAACTCCCAGTGGCAAAGTAAATGATCTTAGAAGGTACTTCTATGGCTACTGCTGCAGTGCCTACCCAGGGCTGCTTCTGAGAGAAACGTGGCTTGGCCAGGCCCTTTTGTTGCAGCTTACTTGGCCTGGGTGTAGGAGATCTTTGTTATGCTAAATGCAGAAGAGTGCATTTAGGGAATTTTACACCACCCACAGGAATGTTTTCTTTATCAAGCTGAGTAGTCTTAACCTAGCGTTCTCGTGTAACACCAGCCTAATGCTAGACAATTGGTGAATTGCATGGGGGCAGTAATTTTCAGATTGCTATATAAATTAAATTACCTTTTATTTTCTTATAAAATTCCAGTATATGCCTGTGACTATAAAGCATTAGAAAAGAATAGAGGGTGGGAGGCAGGATCAACATGGAAGCTCTCTTTCAGAATGGGATTATGAGGATGGGAAGGAAAATACACCTGTCTGTCATTGTGTGCCATGTGTGTTAACTGACTTGAAGGGCATCCTTATACAATGAGAACAATACATTCAGTGACTGTTTCAGCAAATTCTTGCTCCTGTCATCAATCTACTGAGTGTTTAAGTGGATTTCACAGGATTCAACTGAAAGCATATTTTGCTCTACTGCATTATTTTATTTGCACTATGTCAGAAGCTTGCAAACATCATTCCATGCATCTTTTCCTTTCTTTTTTAAACTTTTACTCCCTAGATTTCTGTAGAAACTTACATGTTCATGATCACTAAGTGCTTTGAAAATCAACAGGATTTGAGCTTTTAAGTCACTTGAATACCTTAAGATATATAAGAATCCACTTAGTATTTTAATTACAAGTTGTAATAGTCTGTGTGAAGGTTCTATTTTTCATGAAGGCTATGAAACTGCCTCTGCTAAAGCAGTCCTTTGTGGAAGTCAAAGTCTTATGTACCATCCCTGACTTATTCTTGGTGGCCTTGATCTTACATAGGTTTGGGGAAGGGGGAACACTTTGAGAAAAGTAAGATTTATCTGCAGTGGGATTCCAAACTGTGCAGATCGTTACCAAGGTTTGGCTCTATCTTTGCTCATTCTTACTTTGGTTATTTTTTTTTAATCTTAAATTTTATTCATCTTTCTGGATTGGTAAGAAGAGCAACTGGATTTTCAGATCGGCAGTGAGAATTAATGTATCAAGCGTATTTCCAAGTGCACTTGATTCAAGATGATACGAATATGGATGTGGCTACATGAGCTCCTCATTCTGCTGACCTTTTGTTTTGCAGTACAGGGATGTCCAAAAAGTTGCTTACTTAAAAATTTTGCTTTTCAGATGATAACAGCTGCTCTGTTTGGTTTTTGGTGATATGTAAAAGTGTTCTTGAGTATTTCTGGTACAAGTAAGATGGATTGGTTTGGTTTTTGTTTTGTTTTTAATTTGACTCATATGCAAAGCTTTGTTCAGCTTTTTCTAACCCTCCTTAGGTACAGAAAATGGGTTACTGTACCTGTCGTTGCATACCTACATAGTTTGGAGTACTGGATGCTTTATTGACAAGGAAAGACATCTCATTACTACCAAACTGTAGGCTTGTACTGCAATATTAATATGAAGGGGGGAATATATAGAGTCTTCATTAGCCTGTCCTTTGTTACCTTAGTTGAGAGGAGTGGCCTGAAATCATGTCTGCAAACAAGTTGTGCTATACTTAGTTAAAACTAGCGCAAGTAAGATATTCTTTCTGTGAAAGAGTAACTTTCTAAGTGTATGTGTGTGTCAGCACATACACCTCCTTGTTAAGACTGTGTTGTTGAAGATGCAGATCCACTTAGCGTTGGAACCATCTCAAAAGCTGAGTCAGTGACACCTATCCGGGAACATACAAAGGAGCACTGCGATTCAGAACTTGTTAGTGACTTGGACATTACCCATTTCTGTGATGATTTCAAGATCAGTAACTTAAGTGGTTCACATTTCTGGATTAATTTATTTTTTATTGTTCAAAGCATGCTTGTGGTTCAAAAGGTTGGACTTAACCCCTGACAGTATCCAACTGCATGTGCAATATGGCTCGTGTATCCTCAGCTTTCTGTCCTTTTTTATTTTATATTTCAACTGGAAGGGTTTTAACGCTTGTGTCATCTTACTTATGGAACTTCTGAAACACTGAATCTGCTTATGGGAAAGACAAAAAGAAACGAGATTTCGTGTTAACATCTCATACAAGTCTTCCAGAAAATACTGTCATATAAATAAGAGTTGTTTAAATGGCTTTAATGCGAATTCATAATGAAATGTCAAAAATATACGATGGATTTGAGAAGCCTTTAAAGCGTCACTTTTGCCTAAAGTAGTTTTAGTTTCCAGAGTTGAATCCTGTTGAATAGAATGGAATTGTTCGGGATTTTTTTTTTACAGTGTTTAATTATTTCCAGATGAAAGTTACATTTGGGTTTGTTTTGAGGATAGGAAAACTCTCTTTAATAGTTTGTTTCTTTTCTACGTTGAAGATGTGGAATATCTGATTATTCAGGCAAGCCAATCACTAATAAGGTAGTGTGTTTAAAGCTGTCAAATCTGTGACCGTACCAATAGTGGTTTTTGTTAAGACTGGACTATCTCGGGTGCAGTAACCCACACTTCAGTGCAATGCATATTGATGTTGAGAACAATGTTATCACAATAAACAACCTTAAACTCACTTTTTTCTTCAGTTTGTACTTAGGAATTGTATTTTTGTATCGCTAATTTAGTGAATGTTGGCTTATTTAAATTGCATTTATATTTACATTTAGAGTTGCTCGACTAAGGACAAACGATACATTTGCTTTCTCTTGCGCTTGGTTTACTTTTATTTATACAGCTGACAAATAATTGCTGTAATCAGACTCACATTGTCTGCCAATACCAGTGTTTGCTTATAACTACAATGAAAGTAAATATGCATTATTAATGTCAGGTAACAGATGCTGTAATCATAGGTACATCTTGGGAACACACACGCTGCCCTGAAGAAAATCCAGCAACTATGTAGAGTAGTGTAAATCTGCCCTAATTTGGAGTTTTATCCTAATTCCGCCCGAGCTAACTTTTTCCTTTCAAGGCAAAGTATTGTCTTCCAAGACAGCTGTTTAATTTGCTTGAGGTAATTATTGTGAGATCATCTTGGAAAAGGGATCTCAAGCTTTTGGTTGAAACCCTTCCTGGCCTCTTGCTGCTGTGGGTAAATGCAACTGACTAGCAGTCTAACAGAACATCCAACCCTTTCAATCACAATTAAATGTATGACAAATCTACATCAAAGTGTAAATCACTTTGTGCCTTTTGATCCGTCTGCAGTTCAAGTGTTATCTCTTCCACTGCTGTCGCCAGTGCACACTAGCTCTCCTCTGCCCAGACAGAGCTTAGTGCTAGTTTTATCTCCTGCTCTAGTGGCAGAATTTCCACTTGTATTTGGGATGCCCTGTGGTTCTGCTCATGCACAGAAACCTCGTCGCATCTGGATGCTTCACGACCCTGCCCATCTTTCACACGTAGGTTTCAGTGCTCATGCATTGTGTGCAGTGAGCAACAATGCCAGTGCAAGCAGTGCGAAGGTGGGCATGTCCTGTGTATGCCAAATGTTCAGATTTGTTGCAATAGTATTTTCTGGTCTTGTATTGTTTTTCCTGTAGCTGACAGTAAGTAAACCTGTTCTTGGTCGGTGGGTTGTTCTGTTTGTGAGAATGGTCTTAAACACGTAGAGAATTGGAGGCCTCCCCTATTTCTAGCTCTGCTGTAAGCTCCTATAGAGTGCTGGGTAACTGGTCACTGTGCTTTGAGGGCCTTAGGGGCTAGCAAGGAGCCTCACCAGCGGCTTGCCAGAGTCCCAAGGGAAGGTGGTTGCATGGCCTGTGAAGTGGCAGGCCTGGCCTCCTCCCTGTGAGATGGGGAGGTGGTGAGCAGGGGAGGCCATGGCAGGGTTGTGTCTGGAAATTCCATAGCTGTTCTTATGTCTTCCAGTGCCTGCATCCAGCATGTGAGGGCCTGGTGGTGTTACACACAGTCTGGTCCTTTCCTCCTTCCCAGCTGGGCTCCTGTGTGTGTTAACCTCCACTTTTCCCACAGTCACACAATGAAGGGGAGGGGAGGCGTGCTGAAGGAGTGCTGGAGGGAGCCGTGTGGCCCTAGCCATGTTCTGATGGGTGTGGCTGTGGTTTCCTAGATCAGAATTCTTGTGTGTGCAAGGGCACACTTTCTCATATTGCCATTCTGTTTGTACACCAAGAGCCCTGGGGGCAGCCGTGTGTGCACCTGGGCACCATTTGGGCCAGATACAATGAACTGCGTGTTGGAGTAACTGCAAGCACCACTGAGCCACCTCTTCCTGAGTGCTACAGAATCTTCACCTGTCAGGAAGTATGCCTGGAAGAGTTCTGACAACATCGCTTTGTGCTGCCGAAGCCCACTTTCAGCAGCTGTCACCTGCAGGTAATGCTTAACCAGCATGGAGATCTGAGGCTCTTCACGGTTTCTTCCTAATCACTTATTCTCTCCCACCCCTTTCCTTACTGTTTCTCCTTCTTCCTACCTGTCCATATTTTGTCCTGATTTCATAACACTTACTCCCCCCAAACCATTTGGAGATTAACTGAAAGAGCCAGAAACCAGGGCAGCTAAGAACTGTGTTGGCAGAACTTCTGTACTATCAAAACCTGTACCAGTGCCTGACACTGAATTAAATATATACATACAAACTTGACTAAGAAACCAGAACCTGAAGTTCTAAAGGTGGTGGAGGAGAGAGCAAGAATTTCAGCTTACGGTAGTACTGCGTTCACTGGAAAGCAAAGGAGCACCAACATCACAAAACAGGCAGGCTTTATTTGGACATGGCAGCAGAGTTGGTTTCCACTGAACAGTTTTCTTCCTGTTCCTGGGTATCAGTTTCTGTACATCTGTGTTTGTATGTATACATATGCACACAAAGCATACACTCCAATGAGCTGCTCTTTGCTGAAAAAAATTAATACTTTTCTAATACAATCAAGATAGCAAAATGCATAAATGCCAAAACCTGCTTACGTACGAACATGTCCTAAGATGTTCTTTGGAGTCTCCCGTGTACAAAGGATTGGCAGAGCTGTTATTTCGCACCTTGTCTGAAGTCTGCAGGGTACATTGCAGGAGGGCTGGCTTGACTGCAAGTCTGCCTCGTGCTGACAGGACACAGCCCCAGCTGATCCTTGGTGCTGAACAATCTGCACTCTGCGCTGTTATCTCAGAGCAACTTGGAACCAAAGCGTAGCTGCTGGTTGAGGCTCAAGGAAGCAAATGTTCCTTCCTTCCCCAAGCTGACAGTGTGACAGCGTTTGTGGTTTTGGTGGAACATATCCATATCCACTACTGCACTGTGCCTTAAGGACTTACTTACTTAGCAAATACAATGCTCCTGAATCACAGAATATCCCGAGTTGGAAGGGACCCATTAGGATCATTGAGTCCAACTCCTCAGGAAGCAATTTGCTCCTGATACAAATCTCCAGCTTGCAGCAGAGGAGCCCTTTGTGTGCTCCCTGTGCCTTTGGGCCTTTGCAAGCTCTAGTGAGGGCTTGTAGGCACTTTGTTTCAAGTTGTCTTCCATGCCTTCTACTTACAGCTGCGCTTCTTTGGCTGTTTGTAGTGGTTCTGGAATGGCTGGTTATCCTGCTCTGTCAGTAGAACTGCGCAAAACTGCTGCAAGTAACCTGTGGTACACTGAATGGCTGTAGGGTGGGATGCTGTAGAAAATCCTCATTGCTCTGAATAGTCGGTATAGTAATGTCTCCGAAGTCTTAACAGCAAATTGAAATAATGAGGTAGCTTCATGTGTTTGGTGGTAGGTAGGAAAATTTGCCTCCTTGCTTTGCTTCAAGATTGCTTGCCTATGATTTCTGCAATTATTGATTTGTTTGGCTCTCTGCTGCCTTTCCCATCTGCTCTAGGATGCAATGTGTTTGGCCAGAGCAGAAACACGTTCCCTGGCTGTCAGCTTGCTGGTCTGTCCTGTTCTGATAGGAAACAGGAGCACAGGGGACAACAGATAGATGGTTTTGCTTGATTTGCCAAAGAATCTTGCTTTAATATGTTTTAACCAAGTTCTGACTGAAGCAGCAACTGGATCTCTGATCCCCCTTTCCTATGTTATGTTACAGCATCTCAATCTTCCCAGCTGGGCAGATATTACACCCTGAAAGCTCTGAGAAGATCTGAGCCACTTGCCCCGATTACAGGAATTACTGAGACGGTAATTAAGGTTCATTTTCCTCAGGCAGAGAAAGAATGTCATGCAGAGGTTCCTCATCCAAGTTCATAGTTCATAGCTTTAGCTAATCACGAGAGATAGTGAATGGGAATCTATCCCTAAAAGCGCTAAAAGGTGTTCTCAAAAGACATCCCTGAGAACCACTCCTGCTGTGATATAGTTTAGAAAATGCTTTATAGCTGCATGTGAATACTGGTTGTGTTACACTGTATGGGATCACTCTCAGATCCCAGGTGCAAGGAGGAGGTTCCTGGCAGAAGACAGCGCTGTGCCATGAGGGCACTGTGCTCGGGAGGATGTGTGTGCTGGAGGTAGAAGCCTGGAGGAGCAGTTAGGTGAGAATCAGGTGCTGAAACCTACACAACTCCGGTGCTAAACTTTCACTGCTGGTTCTTAAAAATATGCCTCACTTGGAGGGGGGAAAAAAAATGAAGAGGTGGTGTTTGTTTGCCAGCTGGGACTCCCCAGGCACTCAGCTCGCTTTGTTTGTTTCCATGAGTCATTTTTAGAACAGGCACCAAAATGCAACAATACTGAGTCACACAGAGACAGCAGCCAACTTCTTAGAGCACACAGCTTTCTTGAGGAGAGTAGAAAATATCCTAAAAGGAAAAACGTCTCTATGGCTTTCGTATATAATGAGAAATTGATTCAGAATATACATATACAGTTGATGTAATTGGCTTTCAGAAAGACAAAAAAAGAAATCTTTCCCATCTGTCCCTTCAATTTTGAGACCTAGAAGGTGTGGAAGAGCAGTGGGCTGTTGATTTAGGACAGAAGAAAATACACTCTTGAACAGGCGCGCGGTTGCTAACCGCATGCTAATGGCTCTGGCACAGATCAGGACAAACTCAGGGCAAGGAGAGGGGCTGGCTCCCTTCCCCAGGCTGCCAAGTGTAGGCAGCAGCCGAAGGCACCTGGCACAGCTGCTTCTGCACTAGCAGCCTTCCTGCTACAGAATATATCCAGCCCTACCTCCTTCTTAGCAGCAACGCCCCAACTGCTGAAAATCAGGTGCCAGGAGACCTTCTTCATCCACTTGCTTTAAAAATCTGCTGGCTATTTCCTTCCTGTGCTCCTTCCTATCTGCAAAGGCACTGACGCAGAGCTCCTGTGGGGATAAAGCTTTTTCTGTCTGTTTTTCTCAAAGGCAGCTCAACTTCCAGGATGTAATCGTTTGTTGTGGGACGGCCCCATCTCATTGCCTGGAAACAGAGTTATTGGGGAGTATCTATTCCAAAACTATGCAACAAAGGCAAGTGTTCATCTGACCTCCTCAGATGGGAAAGGCTTCAACTGAAGGCTTACAGCACAAGGAGTTCTTCCTTTACATAAAGGAATTATCTGGTCTGTGCTATGAAAAGCCGTTCTGGATTCGTAAGAAGGAAAATGTACTACACAAACCACTGTGATGATAAACACAACTCTATGCAGGATGAATAGACTATGAAAAGATGATCCACTTATATAACATACAGATGGCAGCGAACAGTCCTGCCCTTACCAAAGCAAGGTTAAGATTTTTTTCCAGCCATAGAGGAGCTTAAAATGTTAACTCTAAAGAGACAAAACACCATTTTTCTCACCTTCACTGAGAAGCGGCTGACAGGAGAAAGAAAACATTGTTGCACTGAATGGGCTTAAGCTAAGAGGAAAGTTGCTCCAACCATAGCAACTGATACTGAATGGTGAAACAAAGCACACTTGAAGCGGGAGGCTGCTAAAACAAAGTCAGTGCCACTGGCACGTTGTTTGTACTTTGGACAGTATTGGCTAAGAAGTCTGTTTTCCCGTATCATCTGTTTTTCCTCTGGCCTATCTTTTACAATGCAACAAAGAAAAATACCTTCTTAATGCAAATACTGTAGGAGTTCCAGAAAACAGCACTGTCAAAAGATTTACAGTTTTCACCCACCCAGTGAAAAGCTGGGGCAAGGGACGTTCCTCCTTGCACAGTGCTGGAGTCACTCATCCCCTCTCTTAGCCCTGCACTTGGTCCTTAAGGGGGAGAAAAAAGCCTGATGCAAACATCATTCTGCTTTGCACCACCACGGTTAGCAATTGCTTTTTGGTTTTTAGCAATTGCTTTTTGGTTTGTGAGAATGTACCGATGCAACGCATTACTGAAGAACACAAGGACTAGGAAGTCATTGATGGTGTCCTGTACAATCTCACTTTCTTGTCCTTGCTTTACTGAAAGCACAAAAATAGCTGACTGCAGCTGTAAACTTCAGCTAAGATGTAAACTCTGATACACTTGGGATGCTGGCAGAGATAAACAGGGATAAAATTGAGAAGGATATTTTATAGGGGATAAGAGCACAGTGGAGAAGTATCTACTCAGAATGCAACTGTTGTTTAACAGCTGTTCTGTCTGTACAGGTAAACAAGGACTTGGGGAAACAGCTAGTTTGGCTACAGAACCAGGTCTGCTGTAGCTATCTCTGGTAACTGGGGACAAGGAAAAGGTTTCATTATAGACAAACTCATCACTGAAATCAAATATATAAACTGAATATATTAAAGCTTTGAATTTTATTACACTTAATCTCTTCGGAATATCTTACCCTTCTCTCCTGTTTGATGGTGGACCTAAACATGGGAAATAGAAGGATAAAGGAGAACCCCACTAAACGTGGAATACATTTCGTCAGAGTCTGTGTAGGCCAGTTTGCCTCCTGTTACGACAACGTTTACTTCATCTCCTGCTTTGAGATGAAGAACAAGGTGAAATGTTCCAGGACCACCACAGGTCCGTTTCCCCGAGTAGGGTTTGTGGTACTCCAGCAGTTCCCTTCTGTACCCAGCTGTGTGCAGCTGAGCAACGCTTGCATTGGAGACGGACAGCACTGCTTCAACGTACTCATCCCTCTCGGGAGCCAGTACTGCCGTGATCAGGTAGCGCCCTTCATACGGTGATGTGAAAATCCCTGTGGGAGAGAGACAGGCTGAGCTTGTCGGAGTTGGTCAACACGGAGAGGCCCAAGCACTCTATGCACAATGACAAACACGAAGCAACATGGGTTACCCATTGCTCACATAGATAACTGCGATAGGATCAGCTCAGGCAGCTGACCAACTGGAAGCAGTTATGAAGGCGAAGAGGAGTGCTGAGCTACAGGACTCTTCCATTACTGTTCATTTTAAAACTTCCAGGCTCGGCAAAGTACCAACACCACAGGGATGTATACTTAAGTCATGGCAGCTTTCAATAATCCTACGTAACCCTCAGCTTTATAGAGCCAGCTTGTGGAAGTTCAGGAGGTGTTTTAGGTGCGGTTACAGATGGTTTACACTGAAGCCTACATTAGAAGCAAGGAGCCAGGCATAGGCATACCTTGTCTTGTTCCAGGTGCACTGCCTGGGCTGTAGCCATTCTCCTGATGCAGAGATACACGTATAATCCTACTGCTTCTTTTGTGTTAGAGCCCACCAGTCCTTAAGGACTTTGACTAACGTGTCTCATCCACGCTCAGAAGCCACCTGTCCTAAGGAGCTGCCATAACTCATAGCTGGGTGAGGAAGCAAAAGGCAGCCACGTGCTATGCAAGTGTCCAGTAGGCTGAGGCATGCCTAACACCCTCAAGTGACATGACACTTGAGAAGGAGGTAGCCATGGTAACCATCACTGGGGAGGTAGAATACATTACCTCATTCCTTCCTCTGCCCAGGCTACAGTGAGGTGGGTTAGCACTATCCTCTCTGCTGCTAACTGGATGCAGCTGCTTGAGGTGGGGCGGAAGCACAGACCTGCAGTGCTGGTGGTGAGCTGCGCCTCAGCATGATTGGGATGGTGTGGAAAAGCAACTATGACAAGTGTGTGCCTGCTAAATCTATGGGAAGCTCCTACTCTGGTGGACCTGGTTTGGGTGGACTCATGTATTTTGTTTTGTTCAATGCACTGCAAGGCCGGGGATGGCATCATACACTGGTAACGTGTTACTGCCATCTGGCACCTCTGTGGGTCCGTTCTTTGGCTGTTACCTGTATTGGGGTTGTAGTAATCCCCGTCATTCACGAGCACTTTGTTAAAGTGAACCACGCCAACATCGCTGGAGAAAGGCTTCTGCGTGAGGCCAGCCGAAAAGGACACCAGAGAGGCCGCAGCAGCAGCAGGTCCTAAAATGGGTAAGAACATGACTTAGGGTCATTTCAGGACAACATAGCCTTTCCCTGTAATGGTTTATAACCCAGTGTCTCTGTTCCCGCAGGTACACCACTCCGCCTAGCCCTTGAGGGATGCCAGAATTAGCAGACTACATACTGTTGGCCCAGGCCCCAGGTGCCTCACCATAAAAAAAGACATTAACTGAGTAACACTTCCCCCTTGGCCACAGCCTCCCAGCTCTGGCTGAGGAGTCAGAAAACTGGCATTGCCTACGAGTTGTTTTTCCTTCTAAGGAAGAGGTATGTGGCTCATAAATGCTGCAAGTGGAAATCCTGCCGTACCTGAATTCAGCAAGCCTCTGCCATAAAATTTCCATGGGATTTAGGCTGCCCCTGGACATCTCTGCTCTATATCACCATCACAGCGGCAACAGAAGCGCTGAAGGTCTATAGCTCATGCCAGCTTTCCTAGTTGAGAAGCTGCATACAGCTCTGATCTCCTCTGCGAAAGAGGCGTGAAAACAACTACAAAAGTAAGAGGTATTCCAACAAAGAGAACCATCTCTGGGGCTCTTCTCTTTTTATTTTGGGGAATTTTTCACTCTGTAACTTCACTCTTTTCTCAGCAGATCAGAAAGACACATAAGTATTTCACAGTGGCTATCATTTCTTTACCAGCTAAACAGTGCAGTTAGTTAGACTGATTATTGATTGATGAAATGTCCTTTGGACAATCAGGACAAAATTTTGCTGTTAAGCAGACAGACTTAAAGACAAGTCTTAAGTGATCACCCTCCTGTTCGTCCTGTTCTAGTTCCCTTCCCTCTACACATTCCCCCTACGCAGGAACACTGCCAGCAGTGGTCAGCTCTTGTAGCTGTGATCAGACAATTAGTGGTAAGTAACGAATACACTAAGTTCCCCTTGGCTGCTCTTCTCTTCTTCCCTATTCAGATTAGGATCCATGTCATCTCTGTGCTGTGCCAGTCCTTACTCCTTGCTCTGCCTTCCTTAAAATAAACGTGTTTCTTCTTTCTCTCAATTTGACAGTGCCCATCAGTAACCAATGATACAACCATTCAATTCACTTCAATAGAGAAATTAAGAAGTGACAAATCTTTATCTAAAATGAGAATATACCAATGCTGTGCTAGACTTTTTTTTTTCCCCCCGAGTTAACTTGGCATGGACATGGGAACTTAAGGGAAGGAGATGCAAATAACCACCAGCAGTTCTCTTCAGGGCTATTAAACAGATGCCGCATGTATCTTTGGAAATCTCATTCAGTACTTTGCCTGCTTTGTGAGCATGAGACAGAAGCCCTTTCAGCTGCCAGTGCACGTGCAGGAGCTCCTCTGAACTGAGATGAAGTTGTTCGAAAGGACCCAAATGAATTGCAGAAAGTCTACTTAAGGAGCTCCTGCAAAGTTCCAGCACTTTAATACCACTTTATACTCTCAGCTTACTCTGAGACTCAAACGAACTGTTAATGTACATCAACTAACTTCTCGCTTGCTGACCCAGCGTTCCTCTCGCCTATAGCCACACAGTACAGATGGCACAAACTCCGCAGCTTGCCCATAATCACTGTGCTGCAACTCACAGCAGCTACATATCATCCGGATGGGGAAGTGACTCCTGTCCTGGCTCACCACAGCTTCCCTTAGGTTTTCCTGCACTGACAATAACTGCTTGAATAGACTTCAGATTTTGCTGCTGAAGTTGCTTCAGATCCACAGCCTTGTTCTTTTGAGCAATCAGCTCAGTTTTATGAGTACCAGTCTAAAGAAGAAATCTTAAATGCCTCTAAATATCCTGTAGATTAGTTTAAAAGAGGCTGTGGATGCCCCATCCCTGGAGGCATTCAAGGCTAGGCTGGATGTGGCTCTGTGCAGCCTGGTCTAGTGATTGGTGACCCTGCACATAGCAGAAGGGTTGAAACTACATTATCACTGCGGTCCTTTTCAACCCACTCCATTCTATGATTCTGTGATTTCCAGCTGGAGCTGTGCCTGTTTGAAGCTTTCACAAGTCCTACCAATAGCTCTCAGCAATGCTTTTGCAGAACCTTACAGAGAAGTGAACCAACCTCCCACAGATATCCCCACCTGCAAACGCTTTTCCTCACACAGAGATCAGTTTCTCCTGGCAAGGTCTGGGCTCGGAACCTCCACACACTCACTTAAACTAGTGATGTGGGATTACAAAAAAATCAGGAAGAAAAGCTTCAAAGCATTTAAAATCTAGGAATCACATACACGGTCCTCATGAAGACACAGCTTGACAGAGAAAAAGCTTCACAAAAGATTCACAGGGCCTGTGAGCTCTGCTAAAGTCACCTGTTTCTGAAATGGATCATAACTCACAATAGGAAAAATTTCTTCTCAGAAAGAGCAGTGAGGCAGTGGCACAGGCTGCCCAGGGAGGTGGTGGAGTCACTGAGTCTGGAGGTGTTCAAGAACTGCATGGATATGGCACTGAGGGACTTAGGTAGTGGGCATGTTGGGGGTGGGCTGACGGTTGGACTAGGTGATCTTAGTGGTCTTTTCCAACCTTAATGATTCTATAATTCTTTCAGTGTGCTATGAAGACACAGCTACTTTGCCTCAGAGTCTGTTCATAACAGCCCTTTCTGCTCTTACTGCTCCTACTTTACAACTCTCAGCCAGGAAAGGTTTGCCCTGTGGCTGACCTACTGTTCCTTGCACAAATATCTGTCCTCTACCCAGGCCTTCAAGTCTGCTTCTGTGAATTATGCTGTTTTTTCATACAAACAGTGATAAAACACAACCACTGGTGCAATGCCTTCCACTGCACTGAATCATTAATGTGTAATAACCAGAATATTGTTCCCAGTCAAACAATCAAAAGGAAGAGCTAAATAAGCAAGAGAATCCATTACAAGCACAGCAGGAGAATTTATGTATTCAATAAACTTTTTCTTCAAATCAAGGAGCACCTGCAGCAACACAAATCTTCCATCACAATAAACCTCATGGTTTTATATTTGAAACATGTCCTGTAGCTTCACTGTCATAAGTCACATGGAGATGGCTCAATATCAGACAAGTGAGAAGAATTAAAAAGCCCAAACCAACATTCATCTGCATATATTCAGTGTTCATACAGCAGTAAGGTTCACTAGCTCAGCAGTTTTTGGTGCTACAGGGCACAATAATCAGAGAATCATTAAGATTGGAAAAGATCTCCAAAATCATGTAATCCAACCATCCACCTATCACCAATACTGCCCACTAACCATGTCCCTCAGCGCCACATCCATATGATTCTTGAACACCTCCAGGGACAGTGACTCCACCACCTCCCTGGGCAGCCTGGCCACTGCCTCACTGCTCTTTCTGAGATGAAACTTTTCTTAATATCCAACCTGAACCTCCTGTAAAGCTTCTCTGAGAGAAGCAATCACCCTTCATCAGAGCTGCAGGGTTGAGGGCTCTACCAACAATGCAAACCAGAGAGTGGGGAAGGCAGTTTGTGCTTTCAGTGAAATTTTTTCACTGTGATCCTTTGTATGCTGATCAGAGTGTCCAAATCCTCTTCTTGGCTCTGTCCTTGCCAAGTTGTGCGACTGGGGATCTTCAAGCACTTTTTTATTGGCTCCCAGACCAGTTCATCAGCCAATCTATGACCCCTGCCTCTGCAGCCGTCAGCAAAGAAGAGTTCTCGTGGCTCTAAAATTGCCATGCTTCAATATCTGCTGATGACGCTTTTTTTTCAATAACAGTTGATTCAACATTTTTTGTAGTGAAAGAGATTAAGTGGATGAACTTCGGTCCCGGTACTTAGCTCACCTTTATCATAAACTCCTTGCTCAGAAATAGAAATGAAAGGGAATCAGAAACAAAAGGGAGTACACTTAGAAGGCTAACTTAATAATACATGTTTTCTGCTTTAGGAATTATAGGACTTCGCTCAGGGACATGATTTAGCAGAGGGTTGTTAGAGTTAGGGTAGTTTGGTTAGGTTGTGGTTGGACTCGATGACCTTTAAGGTCTTTTCCAACCTGAGCAATTCTACTATTCTACGATTCTATAGTACAAGGTTTGATCTTCTTTCAAATTACAATTTCAGCATCATAAAATGTAGAAGACTGACAAAGACATCACCAACTGTGGTCCTACTTGAATTAGTTATGAAAGATTCCTCAACGTCTGACCTAAGTTCTTCCTCCAATAAACCCCAAATCTTCCCTTTCCCAGCTGTTAATTTCTAGAACTCTATCAAATGCTGTGTTCTGCCCCAAAGAGCTCTCTGACACTGCTCTGTCACATTTACAAGCAGTCCCCACTCGTATGATTAGGGTCAGTGGGTGTAAATGCCCCAACTCCAATAAATAAAATAGCTATTTGTGCCACATCACATTTGTACTAACTGCTTTCTAATGTCCTTACCTGACCTCAGGGTTTGCAGGGCATTTTGGATGAAGTGTGACAGATTGGCAGGTCTGTCTTATATTGAGATAGTCTTCAGAGGCATAGATAGGAAAAATAACTCCTTGGTTGAGCCTGCCACTCTGTAGATCTCAGGGTGATACCCTTTGTTGCAACACGTTCCACCAAGCAGCAATCATGCACATCAGCTACCCCACCCTGCCCTTCTAACATTTTTAACATGCACAAGTTCATACAGTTTTAGCATAAACCTATTAAAATACTGCTGCCTATAACTGCAGAAGTTTGTATAAAGAAGAATAAACCCCCAGGAAATCCATTTATCACAGAAATCTAGGCATTTATATTGACTTTGCTGGCATCAAGATAAATGAGCTTTTCTTCACTTCACATCCTTTTCCAGAAGCCTTATCTACTGCTGCTTGTTCTTGCCACTGCAATCCTCAAGATTGCTTCAAGGCTCTGATAGATTTTTAAATAGAAAGTATAAACATCAGAATTATGACATTGACTCTTCACAGCTCTTCTTGTCAGTCCCCAGATCAGTCTTCACGAAGTGCACCTGTGATTTTGTTAAGGCTACTAAACTAAAACCCAAGGCCAGGATTTTGGATGCCATCAAGCCCTAATTTTGTATCTATTTCTGATACTTTCTTAAAACAAACTTAGATGAAATCATTCTTTGTGAAGAAAGGGTGGGAATATTCACTTGGAATATTCACAGCATATCATTCACAAGGCTTTGATAATATCTGGGGTATGAGGCTGTATGGCAGGCAGCACTCCATCAACGTATTTATTGAGGCCAACTAGCATCTCCCACACAAAGGTGATATACCTGTTTATCATACAAATCCATGAGTGAATTATGATATGAACAATTATAATAAAGCCACACCCAACCTAGAAAACTGCATTTTACATCTTTCTAAATGGTGGTGGACAGTGGGAGCACTCCTGCTTTCACTGTAGTCAGGAACATGTCGTCATCTTTTCAACAAAGGCAGAAACTCCCCCATGAGGAGGACCAACTCGCATGTTATCTCAGTCACTAACAGTGCTTCAAGACCTTAGAATCAGCCTTATTAATCTCTTACTAAAGAAATATTAAATTCATTGGAAAGAATTATATATTTTTTCACTTAAAAGGAAAAAAGGTCAGTCCTGACATTTGCTAGGAAACAGAAACCCTTCATAATAAAAAATAAAAAACCAACCCCACAAAATAAGCAACAATAACCCCAAATGAATTATTTTTTAAGACCAAACTTTCAAAGGATGCAGATTTAATTCCTGAGTAGAGTAAAAATGTGTCAGATTTTCCTCAACATCACTTTGTTCTCCCAGCCACAACTCTCCAGAGTCTGAAATAAAGCACCTGTGTAAAGAATTTCTAGGAAACAACGGTCTTACCTTGTGAGTCTATGGTTGGAGGTGATAACTTCGGATATCCTGAAAAGGAAAAGTAGTATGTGTTGCATGGTATGTAATTGAGTACATTATGACAAAGGATAGCTGCATTCTTCTAAAAAAAAATCCTCTGTTACCATACAATAGCCTACTGAAATAGTTAACAAACAGCATCTCCTACAAAATGCTCAGATTATCATTAAGCTGGGGTGGTTGTGGCAAAGAAAACTAAATTCTTATTCTAATGCGCTATAAGCACTATAGGAAGAAAACATTAAGTTTCCCTAGTGCCAAATGCTGCTGTACTCACCAAGAATTTTACGTCAGCCCAACTGACATCATGCTCTGCACAGCTCTGGCAAAGGTAACAAAACTGGCACAGAGCACATTTCCCCTACTTCCATAGCCAGCTGGAGGCTGCCAAGCTCCATTACAAATCGCCTCTGCCATAAGCCTGCACCAAATAGTTGAATAGGAAGGCTCCCCTAGAAAAGGCCTGGCGTGTTTATGGGTCTTACTGAAGAATTCACTATTCGTTCGACTCTCACCTGGTGCTCCAGCGTACCCCTCCGCAATGGGCATGGTGCTCTGACCAGCCTGACCATCAACGCTCCTCAGCCGGCCTCTCCCTGACATCAGCACTGTGCCAGGAGGTCCGGCCTCTCCGGTTTCCAGGATGATCCCGGTTGTGCCAGGCAGGAATGGAGTCAGGGCTGAGCCAGGCAGCGCTGGGCGTGCAGGCCTGGGCTGTGGTGGCTGCAGTGGGGGCCGCTGCCGTGGGGGCTGGATCCTGGGCCTGGAGGGCAGCAGGGGTGTGCCAGGCTGGGGCTGAAGCGGAGGTCTTGGTGGCACTGCCTGCCGTGGTGCTTCTGTTCGCCCTTTGGAACATTTAAAGAAGAAAATAACCAAGAATTATTTGCCTAAAACAGAATTGCTGTATGCATGTTGATGAAAATACTTCAAAGTTAAATGGGACTCAACTCAAGACCATCTTCCCCCTCAGACACTGAGCCACATGGACAAAACTCCACACACCACTCTTGAAATACTACAGACCGCCCACTTCCTCAGCCTGTGCTACAGGGATCACAGAATCACAGAATCATAGGGGTTGGAAGGGACCTCCAGAGATCACTGAGTCCATCCAACCCCCCTGCCAAAGCAGGTTCCCTACACCAGGTCACACAGGTGGGCGTCCAGGCAGGCCTTGAATATCTCCAGAGAAGGAGACTCCACAACCTCCCTGGGCAGCCTGTTAAATGGATGGGAAGAGCAACAGTCAAAGCAACCTGTGGACATTTCCCAAATAGTCCAGCCTGGGCTTTCTGCACCAAGCTGGCCCATATTTTACAGCTGCCTCCCACCAGTGTTTTCATCTCTGCTTCGTGCTCTCCCTCCTCCCTTCACATCAATCCCTCCTGCTCACATCTCTTCCTTCTACTCCGCACTTAAACAACACCCAGCACAGAGCAGTCTCGTTCATATCCAAGCCTTGAGCATTACCATGAAAAAAAAAAAATCCACTGAAGAAAAAGAGTAAATGGACACTGGCTTAGGGATTTTTTTTCCTCTCCTTTGAAAAGCAATGAATTAATAATTCCAAGTGCTCCCATTACTAATATTTTCTAACAACAAAGGCAGAACCCCGGGATATAATTTACCCAAAATGCCCTTATTGTTTAAAAAGAAGAGATACCATTAAGAGAGTTTTCCAGCAGGGCAGCCAACGTATACGACATCAGGGTTGACACAGTTACATTTGAGATCTGTTCCAGTTCTAAATCCTTTATAGGAATTATGATGGATGTATTCACATAAATGAAGTCCTAGATTAAATTTAAGGATACAATATCCTCTGAAGTGTGAAGTTGAATTACGTCTGCATTACGAGTGGTATTAACAAAAAAAAGTTCCTGCCTTAATGCACGTTTCAGCACAGTAAAAAAATTTCTAACTGTATGGATATTGTATATTAGCATTGGATGTATTTGTTGAAATTTAAGACTGAAGCATGACTTTAGGCAAAGGGATGGGAGTGAGAGTTTCTGGGGAAATGGACAAACATCCCCTTACAAACTACCCAATGCAACTCGCCATGCCAGACACTCCACCACAGTCTGCAGCAGGACGCAGGCTCTCCATATGTCTCATAAAAACCCCACATATGCTTCCCAGACTACTACAAGGCTATCTGAAGTCACAGTCTTGTAACATCCGCATTCATTTCCAATATATGTCCTCTAAAAAAGCCTTCCTGAGTTTACTGGCTGATTTTACATCGGTCCTAAGAGACAGGCAAAGGAGAGTGTACCCTCTGGGAAATGAGAAGGGAGAACTGGCTTCTATAGACATGGAGAAAGCTGAGGTACTTAATGAGTTCTTTGCCCTTTTAGCTATTTTAAACTAAAAGAGGGGAGATTTAGGTTAGATGTTAGGAAAAAATTCTTTACTCAGAGGGCGGTGAGGCACTGGCACAGCTGCCCAGAGAAGCTGTGGTGCCCCATCCCTGGAGGCACTCAAGGCCCGGTTGGATGGGGCCCTGGGCAGCTGAGCTGCTGGGTGGCAGCCCTGCCCACAGCACGGGGTGGGGCTGGGTGGGCTTTGAGGTCCCTTTCAACCCAAAACATTCTGTGATTCTATGATCTTCATTTGCGATACAACGCTAACAGTTAATGTTGTCCCTCACTGACGTAATGCAGAACATACAGTCTGTTTCTCAGACTGTAAGTTCAGCAGATGATATTTAGCTGTTATTTTTCAAACTCTTCTACAGAGACAATTGTCAGAGGAATTGCAGTTCAAGTCAAATAACGGTAACCAAAGCAAACTACGAGCAGCTGGCTATAAGACTATACTTCCATCCACCAAAAAGTTTCATGAATCTGTATGAAAATCCAGCAGCAAAAAACAAACCACTGACTTTAACACCACTTTTAGTTTCACAACATTTGAAGAGCAATTGTGTCTGCAGAGAGGCACAGACCGCAATGAGAAGCTCTTCTGCAAGGACTTATAGTATAAGATGAGGAGCTGGGGGCAGCGACCATTTTATTTTAGACAAACAATGGCTGGATTGCATTACCTTGGCAAATACATCATATACAGTCATTTATGTGCTTGGAGCGGACCACCACCTGCCATCACCTTGTTTAATGCTAACAGAACAAAGTTTTGCAATCTTCACCAGGAATCCAAACTAATACCATATGCTTCTGGCCTCTGAGTCTCTACATGCTGTCACGTGCAGCCATTCTCTAACACGGTGTCTTAGTTTGGGCTCTGAATTCAAAACATCTGAATAAAAAAATCTGAAGAAAATATAGCAACACTCTTAAATTCAGTGATAGGAGTTGAAGTTGCATTCCTTCTGATGTATCCTTGCCTTACCACCCTCAACAACTGTATTAGTAATGAGTTGTTTCTGTTCTGGTCCTTCTGAAGTCAAATGATATCACTTGAATGCTACGATACATTGGCAAATAGCAAAGAAGAAATTTAGCACTGATCTAAAGCCAGAACTGAAAACCTTCTTTCCAGCTAGCATAGGTATCAAAGAGGATCCTGCAGTCACACTGACCATGAAAGTAAAAACTGTTAAAGCTGTGCCCAGCTCCCATAATGGGGCTCCCAAACTGCTTCCCAAGAAGGCTCTTTTGCCAAAATCTTTCTGGACCTCCAATTATCAAAATTTACCCAGACTGCTGTGCTAGACAGTATTATTTTAATTGGAAACATTCGAGGATCGACGCATGAAACCTTGAGAGGCCAGAGGCAGCCTGAAGCAGAACCAGCCACCCAGGTTACTCGCACTTCCCAGCTCTAACAGCTGGGCTTCTCCCTGGGTGCTTAAAACCCAGTGGTGGATGCAGAGAAAAGCTCTGCTCTGAAACTGAATTATTCTGTGGCAGCCCAGGTAAGCTTAGGGTTTTTAATGCCTTATAATGCTGTAATAGAGGTTGAGACGAGATTTTACTACGAATATCCAAGAATTATGAACCTCTTCTATTCCTCCTCACTTCTGCCTTTAATAGAAGAGAATTAAAAAAAATAAATTAATTAATTAGTTCTTAATACAAGAGCTTCTCACCTCAAAAGGAATTTTGTGTTGAGTACTGCAATACATTTGGTCTTAATCAAACATTCAAAACAAACACATCTAGCGCAAGCTTTCAAGTCTTTGCCTGAGGGTGGGAGAAGCATTCTTCTCAACAGAAATTACTTTGGATCTTTCCTGAAGAAACTTTTCCATGCACACAAGCACAGTCTCAGTTATGCATCAGATCTCTCCCAATCACCACCAGCTCCAACAACCTATGAGGTTTTCTTTCAGCACCTTTTCTTCAGATTTAGGGCCAGACACAGAAATTGGCCTCCTTCCTACTGCTTTCTCGCCACCTGAATGCATTCTGCCCTCTGAAGGCACCAACTGCATCCAGGAATTAATACTCCAGCAGGACTGGACAGCCCCAAACATGGCGCCTCTATCTCAATTTTGACACAGTAATTTGCCTTGTGTCAAATTTACCTCATATGTACACAGAATTAAAATGAGAAGCATCTCCTGTGCTACACAACCAACTGAAAAGTGAAATTTCAGAATAGCCTATACTTCCTATGTTCTTTTTCTCATGGAAACAGAAACAGGAAACCAACTTCCTTTGGTAAACTTTGACTCTTCCAAAAAACACTGCTAAAATTTCAAGCAAAAACTGCAGAGGGGAGCGACTGGCATTTGGCAAGGTCTCTAAACCATCATGGCAAGGTTCACTGACATGCAGAATTCACCATTTGGTATTATACCATTTGGGTATTATAAGCCAAAGAGGACGTGCCCCTGCTTCTCAACCACTCTAACGCAAACTTGAAACTCACCGGGAAGGTACGTTAAGCTAACAAGTTGGACAACTAACAGAAGTGTCTAAGGTATGAAAACAATGCCAGTGGTGACGTAAGCATATTGCCAACTTGCCAACTACACTGCGGGAATGCAAACTTCTGGCAGAGCTACGAAGTGTTAAACTGCCACATCAAAATATGCCAGAGCTTGTTTGTGAAAGCTGTATATGAAAGAGTTGATGCTGAGTTATAATTATTAACACACGCTGTGGAAAAAACTTACAGGGAATCTTTCTTATCATAAATTTAAATTCCTTTGTCTTCAGTTTTCTCAGCTTACCCTTAAATTCCCCCTGAGGAATCAACTGGGGGATTCTCACACATAATCTCATATATACACACATACAAAAAATAAAGCTGAATAAAATTAACTGGAATAACACCCACAGACAATTATGAACTATAATTCATTTTAAATTCACTATCTAAAAATATTACTTTTTCTTCTCCCTTTATTCTGGCTTAAAGAAAACATGAAAGCACATGGTACTTTTTTTTTTTTTTAAGAATAACTTTAAAAAGCAGTCAAAGTTCTCTATGGTGTTCTAAAGCAAAGAGTCAAAATTGCACTTGTAAAAACAAAGCAGAAATGGTGTAATATTAATTTTTTCCTCCTTTGTTTAGTTACTCTATATATGATTTAGAAATGAAGGCCTGTTAAAAGCAAATAAAACAGCATTTAAAAAGCAGGAAAACTTACTTGTGTCAGACTGCGATTTCAGCATGCCTTCCATGTCTGTGGTGATTTTGGAGACCTGACTATAAAACCTCTGGACAGAATTTTTGAGGCCAGAAATATCTTTGGAATGAGATGATACAGTTCCATTCATTTCATGTATGCAGTTCCATAAGCTGCTCACGTGCTTATCTAGACCTTCTTTTATCTTCTGCAAGCTACCCGAGACAGAGTCCAGCTTGCCACAAACTTTTTCAACACGCGAGACTCTGCTCTCAACATCTGAAACACCATCCTGCATACCAGGGATCTTTTCTTTACACTTGCTACGATCATTCAGGATTTGGTCATTTAATTGTTCTAGCCTCTCTCTCACTTCACTGCAGCAATTATCGCTAGGATGAATGGTTTGATTTGCAAATGTCTTCTGCATTTGATCAATTTTTCGGTAGACACCTCTTTGTGTTTTTCTACAGGTAGAATTGACCCCCAGAAGTTGCTCCTTGCAACTATTCAAGCCATCCTGAATATTCTTCACATCTTTATCCATGACATTTAGACTATACCGGAGTACACGCAAATCTCTCTGTATTTTCTGGTTGTCACGCTGGTTACCCTTAATTAAGTTAATTTTCTCATTAAGAGAGCTATTTAAAAATTGCAGAAGAGCAGAGTTGTTCTCTGTTTTCATAAGCAAGTGACTGTAATTGTTATTACAATTTTCGAGCTCTTTCTGAAGGTCCTCTGTACCTTGTGATGCAGACTGACATTTCTGCCCACAGAGGCGTTCAACGGACAGCAGTTTGTTCTTCATGAGATTCATCTCTGCTGTGAATTGCTCGTTTGCAAACCCAGTGTCACCGGGCATGACAGGCACAGGATTCATGTACATTCCATCTGGGTCTGTGGTATTAGCCATCTCTAAAATAGTGCCACCTAGCCTATCTTCTAGTGCCCGTAGCTTTTGGTCAAACAAGTCTCTCAGTTCATCTGCCTCAACAGCTATAGTGTTTCGGAGAGTTTCCTCAATGTAAAAGCAGTGCTCTTCAGCATTTCGTTCGGTGATGTTCATCCTTGCATCTAGCTCCTCCAGCCTCTCACCAAACATGTCTTCCAAATCTGGAGTTGACAATCGACTGATTTCATTATCTATTCTCACGTTCAAGATCCTGTGTGCTTCCACGACTCTGTCAAGCTTCTTATCTAAATCTTTTATCTGCTGGTCCAAGTCATTTCTCTCACCTTCCTTGCAACAACTGGAATGGTTTGATGGAATCTGAGTACGGAGAGAATTTATTTCTTTCTTCAAGTCATTTTCTTTGCCTCTTATAACATCTATTATACCTAAACAGTTATTTTCATTGTCATCACACTGCTGCTGGATATCCTGTAGTTTGTATTCACAAGAGTTCTTCAGATCTGCCATTTTCTTTTCAAATCCTTCCAGTAATTCCTGTCTGAGGGACTCAAATTTTGAGTCTATATATTCCCGATATATATTGTCACTAGGCATTGTTACTGTAGGCCCCTGTGCTGCCTCCTGCAGTTGTTTTAATTGTCCTTCATAGCCTTTTACTTTACCATTCAGTTCCTCCAGCTTATCATTCCTGTTTTTCAAGGCCTCTTTGACCTCAGCTAGCTCAGACTTTAGATCTTCCACTTCAAAATCAAGAAAAGGGTCCTTCTGATCTTTATTGCTGAGGAGTCCAGGCAGATGAATACTGTCTGTTTCACCACTAACTGTACTATCAGGCTCTGGGCGATCGTAAAGGTTGTTCAGCCAAGTGACCAACATCTTACTGGCATCTTCTTGAACAGTCAGCTTTAGGTTTTCATTCACACGTGCCAAGGAGGACTGAAGTTCTATCACCGATCGTGTAAGTCTAAACAATTCTTCCTCGAAAAACTGCATTTTCTTCTCATGTGGTGGAGGTTCCGGTGCTTCTGTTGGTTCAGCATCTGTTTCAAAGAAATAGCAGACAAAGTCTGTATATAAGTATTCCTAGCGGTGTCTGTTTCAGTCAACTGAAAATGATCATACTTTTGCTGAAATCCAAATAATGATCTAAAATGCACAGTGTTTGTTCCTTTTCCAATCTGTTCTTTCAGTAGTTTATTATTAAAATCTTACAAAATAATTTCAAACTAGAAGTTTTAGAACATTGATCAACTCCTGTCATTATATTAAATGTTAAATAAATTAGCTAGCAGAAAATCACTAATAAACCAGTACAGATTTATATATGTCAAGGCACAACTGTCTGAGAACAATGGTATCCTCTGTAACAAAAACTTAGCCTGTGCTGCTCTTGAATTTCCATTGAAGATTTGAGTAGCAACAACTTATGTGCATGAAGAGGCTTTGTGCTCCAGTATTTTGCTGAGCTTGAGTTCAAATGCATATACTGGATAGAGTTCTGCACTCCTGTTATCACACTCGCTTCAAAAATATGCGACCCTAACCCAATACATATTTAAATAGTAAATAAAAACATGTATAGAAGCATAATCTTTGCATATCCAAAATCATTAAAGTAACACTAGCACTACACTCTTTCAATGAAAAAAAAGTGCAAGCAGACTTTATTTATTTACATACTCCTTTGCCATTATGCACAAAGGGGCAAACTCTGTAACCATATCATGCATAGTCCCAATTCTGATTTTGCACAACATTCTTCGCCTAATTCAAAATTCAAAGACCTCTGCACAGTTAAGGCATTCTGTAACAGGAACAATTACAAATAAAATGAAGTTAAGAAGCAGAAGTGAAGGAGATAATATACTTTATCGTAGAAAAGAGATACACAAATTCTTAGCATCAGAAGAGTTCTTTCAGATGACAAGTAAATAGCTAAGAATAAGAAAAGTCCCCTGTCAAATTGTGTCTGTATTGTGCTCAAGAGTTGCTAACAGTTAAATCTTCAGACTAAAGAATTCTAGCACTGGTTCCAAGCTATAACGTAAGACAACATTAAGATATAGGTTCTGAAAGCCACAAGTTTGGACTTATTCTTAGTTTTAAACTGGATTTCAGCTTAAAGACAGCACAAAGGAGATTCAAGACTGGCACGAACATATGGAGTATAGCTACTGCATATACATTGGTATATGTTTTCATTGAAACATAGTTTTCTGGGTTTTTTTTTGTAGGAGCAGGAAGAAAATCTCTCTATATAAGCAGCATACAAGCTACTAAACAGATTGCTGTGTTTTATTATCAACTTTTGGAAGTAATATTTTAGGTGGGCTACCAAAATATTTAAAGGCCTTATTTTTAAAGAATGTATATAATCTATAGGAATAGTTTAAAGCCATATATTCAAACCACTTCATTCAACTACATAAAAAATGCCACTGGAAATCTGACTAAGTGCTATACGTGACATTAATCTCCTACGATGCTGTGAAAAAGCCCTTTGGAAGGAAACATCTTTCCATCATCTCTTCTTAATGGTGAAAGGCATTAATACTACAGTAAGAGCACTCCTCTTACCCTTTAGGGATATAATATCCTATACAAACATTGTTCATTCTTTAAGGTATTTTTTCAGCATTTGAGGCTTATCATTCCCTTACCCATTAGTATTAAGGCAAGTAATCTAATATTAATCTGTAAAATCTGCTCAAGCCCTTGAACAAACAAAGCACTGTGAAACTGCTAGGAAGAATTACCTAGTATTAAAATTAGTACGTTCTTTTTTGTTTTAATAGCAGCTCCTCTCAAATATATCTTTCTTCCCAAAGATTGAAGAAACAAACAAACAATCTCTTCATACTCCTAGAAAAAAAAAAAACCTTAATATTTTCCTGAATCATGAGCAGATGGCTGGCATTTATGGCCAGTGTTCCACACCCATCCCTCCGTTATTCTTCAGGAAATTCTCTGTATTAAGATTACTGTTGCCTGGCTATTATTTTCCCACCACACAGTATCTTCCATATGGACCCTGTACCTGCCAGTAGTTGGGTTTAATCAAAACCATAATGATTATTACACATAAAAGGACAAAGCAAGAAACCAGACATGATCATGCATACCAAAACTCAAAGAAAAAGTTACCCAAGCCTTTCTTCACAATAGCTTTCGCTGGTGCTGTGGGCCGACGAGCTGCCCTGGGCTGTTCCGATGGCCCTTCTCTGCAGTCTTCACCTTTGTAACCAGGACAGCATCTCCATTCTAGCTCTGTCACAGTCTTATATGC
Organism: Pavo muticus; assembly: GCA_016647715.1. NCBI lineage: Eukaryota > Metazoa > Chordata > Aves > Galliformes > Phasianidae > Pavo > Pavo muticus. The sequence continues at coordinate 2,379,797 of JACDJE010000023.1, read as the reverse complement.
AACCGTGTACCGAGGTCTGAAACTTGTTCGGTATCTGCCAAAACAGAGAGTATTTTAAATTATTTGTAACCTAATCTGTTATTTGGATCAAACCTAAAGATTAAAGACTGTTTTCCCTTTAAATTCATTTCATATGCACTTCATTTTCTTCTTGGAACACCAAATGAACAAATGCTTTTGTCCAGGTTTTAAAGTTACCTGCACTTAACCAAGGTCACTTCAGGGAGAGCAAGCATGGCCAGAGCAAGAGGGATAACGTGCTGGGGGAAGGGAAGGGTCATCCACCAGACACTGCTGAGAGTAAGAGTGACTGCCAGCGTACATTTTACTCTATAAATTCAAAGCTTTTCTCCTCTAACTACTTGTCATCACAAACCCACCCATGAGGCTCCTCTGGCAGTAACTTGACATCACAAAATGTTTCTGCCTGCTTTGTCTCTCCTTAGTCGCCGCTTAAACATTCCTCATAATCTGTATGTACAGAGCAGTTAAAGCCAGGAAGACTATTCCAGGAAAAGACAAAACACTGAAAGCATGAGTCAGATAAGGACATGAAAGAAGGAGCCGGAAGAAAGGCAAGGACCAGTGAAGGAAGCAACTCTTCCTCACTCCACTGTCCCAGTTAAGATCAAGAGGGTCTTGCAGACAAACCTCTGCACATTACGTGCATACAACTTCAAGGTTCCCTAATTACTTGCTCAAAAGTTACTAAATAGCAAACTGCTTCTAACTGTACAACTTTCTTTATCCAAGACTTTTTCCACAACTTTCCTTATGCACATATAATACGGAACCCCCCAGGCCAAATTTCAGAAGCTGTTTTATTTTATAAAAACTGCATCAACTTAAGGAATAGCTCATTTTGGATTGAGAAAAGAAAATATGGAATAAAGAAAGAATATGGAATAATTATGGACTAAATGAGGAAAATAAATAAAACAGGAGTTCATCATCTGAGTTCTTTAAGGTGGTATACCTGGAACACATTCTTCAATATAAACAAAAAGTTATCCCAATTTCTCATGTCAATTCCTTTCTGTGAATAAAACTAATGTTACAGTGCCTTCTCTACTACAGTCTTTAGGTCTTTTTTTGTAGACTATTTCACATTAGGATAACAGTTTGCTTCCATTAGAGAGAGACGTGCTTCCCAGCTGAGGTGCCCCTAGAGCAGTAACACCCGCACAAGAAACAAAGGGCAGCAGCAAAAGACTCAACAAGAGCTCTAAAACAGATTTCATTCTTACAGGTTGTCTTTTGGGACACAGAGAATACAGCGCAGAATGGGCACCAGAAACAGCTGTGCTATCACAAAGAATCAACTCCACGTTTCACTAAATGTTTTCCTGTATTAGTATGCAAACTCCCTTTTTGTTTAAAAGTAATCAGGAAAAGCTACCAGATGGAAAGTATTAAATCTTGCACCAACTGTGAAGCAGTTTCTATTGAATGTCACAGAGTTTAACTGTTAATCTCCATGGCTTCTCCTGTCATGTTTGCAAATAATTAAAGAAATATATATATATATATTTATGCAACATCTCCCACTTCACAAACATTTTAATACGTCCTACATCTGATAGCCATTTGCCGTGTGTGTTTTGGTGAGCTGCTTCGCAGCAGGGGGAGTTCAAAGTGTTAACTACTAATTTGTTTCTTCCCCAGTCCCGCAACAATATATTCTAATTTTTGCACAGACGAAATACTTGGTGCTCTTTTGCATTACCACTTCATCTATAATCACAGCATCATAGAATGGCCCAGGTTGGAATGGACCTCAAGGATCAGCAAGCTCCAACCCCCCTGCTGCAGGCAGGGCCACCAACCTCCATGTCTAATACTAGACCAGGCTGCCCAGGGCCCCATCCAACCTGGCCTTGAACACCTCCAGGGATGGGGCATCCACAACCTCTCTGGGCAGCCTGTTCCAGCACCTCTCCATTCACATAGTAAACAACTTCCCCCTGATATCCAACCTAAATCGTCCCGCCTTCAACTTAAAACCATTTCCCCTTGTTCTACCATTATCTACCTTACAACCTCTCATTGAAGGGCAAAAAGTTTCTTTGACTAGAGACAACGTCGTTTTTTCCCAACTATTTTGGGGCCAAACAGTAGTCAGTCTAACAAGCCATACTGGATTCTCTTTTCTCTTAACAGAAAGGCAAGGGTGGGTCTGGCTGTAAATCTGTCTGTCGGCCACTCCCAGCTGCGGTGGTCGGCTGCGGTTATCAAGTTTTCTGATTCTAACTTGGTGAACATTAACTCCAAGTGGGTTTCCAGTATTTTTTTTACCTTTGCAATAGCATACATGAAACAGCTGTGGGCTGGGCTCAAGCTCATAAGTTCTTTTACTGTGTTCACGAAAACATCTGCTGAATGCTGTTTACAAATGTAAAGTGCAGACATCCCAAGGTCAAGTGCTTAAAAATTAAATAGAAAAGTGCAGTGTAGAGGGCACCATTGGAAAGGACAACATCCCAGCCACCCATGAACTTCCTTTTTCTTCTTGCTTATCTGAATGTTAAACCACATCTCACATAGGGAATTTGGGTACGATTCCCTCCCTTTGAGCTAGCTGCTAGAGGCAGAGAAGTGTCAGGATTTGCCAGGCACTTTAGGGGTTTGAAGTGGTTGAAGAGTCATTACCATCTCTCTCACAAGCACCACATTACTGAAGTATGAACTCGAACTTCCAGATCAGTTTTCATATGCCGGAAATGGTAGAACATACTTTTCTCTGATTTCCATAAAACACTTAACTGCTCACAGCTTTGTGTGTGTTCCTTCCTGTTCTTTCGGGGCCAAATCCCTTCCTGCAAATCCAACTATTTTGACTGTCTTCAGACACCACCAAGTTACATTTCTTTCCATACAGAATGTTAAAGAATATAGCTAAAAACAATTCTGCAAAAGGAATAAGAAAAACTCTAGTGCAAAATACGCATTTGATTACTCAAATTATATAATTTTCCTTGTACCATTTCTGCCACTTCAATCACAGCTCAGACAAGTTTATGCACACTTCCTCTACAGCTATGTTCATCAATGCAGACACCTTCAGATGACTTCAATATTCCGCTAACAGTAAACTACAAGACGCTATCACACATGAAAGAAGAATATAGAAAAAATCTAAAGGAATCATGCTTAATATTTTTCATATGGGCAAATTATACAACTTTTTAAAATAGGTTTTAAAGCCAGAACTTTGCTCGCAGAGTGGGTTTCAATGGGGGAGCCGCAGACTTCCAGGGCTTTGCCAGGATTTAACAGTCTAACAACACTAAACACAATTATATTCTTGGAAACAGTTCTGACAAAACAAAGCAAAACGTAACTTTCTGGTAGAGAGCACATCCAAACAATAATTTGCAGTTCTACATAATTAATGACATAGGATTGGGAGCTACTGAATAAGTCTGTATTTATATTTGCAGTACTTTCAATCAAGTTGCTCGCTTACATTCACATCAGGGCATACAAAATATACTCAGAGTAGGAAAAGAGACAATGTCATTATAACGTTGCTTCTCTACACAACTGGGCAGCTTTTAACAGTATTTTATACCCGTATTTTATCTTGCAGATGTGAATCTCTACACAGTTTCCTAATGAAGCAGTTTGGTCAAACAAATTCAGAAAAGTTCCGTAAGTCTCTTAAAGAACTTTGGCTCCACTTTAATGCCTGCAAATGTTGGAACATAATTAAAAAGATAATAACATGTTAAGTCTTCCTCCAGCTGATTTCTGCTATTCAAGTAAGTGTTAATAGTCACAATTATTTTTACAAGTGTCTCACAGATGGTAATTTTTTTCTTATATGATTAAAACTTGTACTACCAGCATTTATTGTACCTCAATAACCCACCCATGAGGACTCCCAGCTAAAGATGATGGTCATATCCTTTTGTTGAATTAAGTCAAATAAAATTAATGAGGTCATTCTTTTAGAAATCATGAACAGAGAATGACTTCAACAGTCTAATTTTTCCTTGCAAAAAAGAAAATAAGAACAGCTGAGTTTTTAGGAGTCTTCCCGTAACAGGGTTTTAGCTACCAACGCCTACTACCTTCACCATGAATTCAACATGGTGATCAAATGAGGCAGCCTGGCCTGGTATTAAATGTGGAGGTTGGCAGCCCTGCCTGTGGCAGGGGGGTTGGAGCTCGATGGTCCTTGAGGTCCCTTCCAACCCAAGCCGTCCTACGATTCTAACACATTCAGAAGAGTAACATACATCTTCATTTTTAATAATTAAATATTTCATAGTTGAACTGAAGTTGTACAGTGTGGCAATAATGTTCAGCATCTCTTCCTCTTTGAGAGAAAAGCATTTTCTCAGGAAAACGCTTTAATTAAAAATACATGTTTGCTTCAAAAGCTAGATGTTTCGACTATGGAATGAGCTATAATTTTCTCATGGTGCTAAACCACAGAAGGAAGCAGTTAGCACTGATATTTGGAATGTCACCTAACAGCGATAAAACAAATCAGAAACATTTGGATGAAATTGGTGGGAAAACATATGGCTCAGTTCTGTAACTAGATATTAACATTCAACCTTCAGGGAAATGCAAGGAGATAACTGCCACCACATCCTCACTGCAAGCAAGGGACTGCAGAATCAGCATGTTTCTACATAAGCAGTGTATAAAATGTTTATTCTGAGCACAAAACTTCAAGGTCAGTCCAAAATTCTGTAGTCATTGGAACAGGTCCCATAACTTCAGCGGCCTGCAAATCAGGTCTTACTGAATATAAGATAGCTAATCTTTGCTACTTAATGCTTTTACTGAATGTAGATCCACTCTTTCTAAATGATCTAGTATGCTGTGGCATGTCCCAGTCATCCAAATCTCCAATATACTTCAATGGGAGTGCTGGAGTAGCACACAGAACTCCTCCTCGCAATTCACTTACCTATAAAATAAAATTAAATGCAATCACACTTTGAAAAAGTATTTTTTTATTTTGCAGGCTGAAAGGGCTTCTGCTGAAAATATACCTAAGTTGTCCATTCCTCCCACACAGCTACTGAGCTAGTGTTAGTTAACCCCATGGTTTCTATTTCCCAGCGGTCTAGACCCATTTGTAGCCCCTACAAACGGTGGCAGAAATTCCAGTTCCAGTGAAACCAAGCAGATGTTTAGTCACTGTCACTAACAGTGAGATTCAGGATGCCTAACTTCAGGTGCCTACAGTATATGGACGAGCACTAGCTGCATGTATTGCCACTAAGGCAACAGAACAGCCGGCTGAGTCTAAACAGGGCATCCTCTCTCATCCTGAAATCCTATTTCCATATGATTAACCAAACAGCATCCTGGACATTACTGAACTGCACTTGAGTCACCATGACTACAGATATCTAAGTTTCCATACTCACATGTATACCTCTGTAGGGCAAAGAAGTGAAGTTAGGGCGAGCTGAATCCCATCTCTGCATTTTGCTCGTTTATGATCTTGCTACTACACAGCAGCAGTGGCAGCTATCTTCAGCCCTAGCCCACAGATGAGCTTAATTTAAGAAAAGTATGTCTTTACTCGGAATATGTCCTAAGGCATTTAGAGCACCTGGTGGAAAGATGTTTTGACAGGAGCAGATTAACTTAGAAGTCTAGGTGCTCAGTAAAAGAAAGCCATCAGTTCAGTAATAAAGCCACATTATGCACTGTACTAAAAATCTATTTAAGAAGAATCCTAGTAAACCCAAAAACAGTTATTGATTTTGATCTGGCATTAGAGACACTAAGTTACTTCTTACAGACTTATGAAAGTCTCATCCTTGCCCTTGTCCTCTTCCTTTAGCTGTCAGTTTTGCTTTCCAAGATTGCTATAAAGAATGATGAGACAAGTGTTTGCAAGAGCTGAGGTTGGAGCCTTTTCCACTAGCCCAGTGCCTGGCCCAGCCGTAGCCATCTCAGCCAAAGTTCCCCAAAGGCCACGGTCAGGTCTCTGTCCCTTCACACCACGTGAGAAGCACAACGGGAGCAGAGTTTGCCTCAAGTCTGGAAGAAACTGTGAGCGGGCTGGAATGTGGCACAGGTGACCTGGATCGATCCCTCCCTCCCACTCTACTCCCAGAACATCAGCACTTCAGGACAAATAGACAAAAGTTGCTTTCTTCTACCTCTAAAGAATACTGTCCCATCATCTACTGACGACAGTAGATAAAGGAGCAGAGAGCCACCCTGTCAAAATCAGCCCACTACAACCTAATCTCTCACACAGGGTTCTCTTTAGTGCTGAACACTGATTCAATGTATCCACACGAATTTTACCAGAAAACTTTTTTTTTTTTTTTTTTTTTTTTAAACGTAGGAGAGGCAAAAGACCACAGGTCTTCTAGTGAGATAGGTCTCACAGTGAGGTATGCGTGTATATATACATGGAGAGATAGAGATTGGTATATATCTCAGTCACCAAGGATCTTATTTTTAATAAGCTGACCACCAATATCCAGTACAAAATGACCATAAACTAAGTTTCAGGTGTAGATTTTAATATCCTTAATTTTACTGAATTATTACCTCTGAAAGCTAGGCAGGCATCATCTTCTATGAGCAGAGAAACAAATATATAGAATGTATTTAAGGAACTTCTAGCCATACTCTGTGGCAATGTTTAAAGCACAGCTTTGTTCTTGAGATCTGTACTTCTTACATGATTACTTCCTTCTATTTTGTCACAACATATGTCAGTCAATCACATGCTGATAGACCAACAATAAGCTACTAAAAATCCGACACAGCTGTAGAGGCCCCTGTTCATTCCAGGGGAGTTGGACAAGATGGTCTTTAAAAGTCCCTTCCAAATCTAATGATTCTTTGACTCTACAAAAAGAAAACAACACTAAATAAAATGGGATATTAGAGCCCAAGAACCCAAAAGAGTTTTGTAGGACAGCACTGTGCAGAAGTCCAACAGTGACGGAACAGGAAGGGGTGCAGCAACAGCTCCCATGCTTACAACACCTTCACCTGCTCCTGCCTGCAGCAGGGACCAAGCTTCTCACCTTATACCAGTGCAAAGGCCAAGTGAAAATGCAGAGTACTGCTTCTGACAAAGCTCCCTGAGAAACAAGAGCTCCAGCAGCATCCCTTCTGCTTCCACTGCCCAAGACACAAGCTTATTTCTAAGTGTGAGCTACTACTGATAGATTATTTTAAAACATACAAATTGAATATATAGAATGGATAACCAACATTGTTATGAATGCAAGAGCCAGCCTGTGGGATTAGCTGAGATCACAACCTTCAGAACAAAACACAGCCCTGCTTTAAGAGCTGATACTTTACCAAGACACCAGGTCAAAGTGAACTGGAGGGGAGAGGAAAGGATGAGATCTGAAAGCGAGAAGGAGGTCAGATGTCCTTAGATCTGTGGGAAGAGGGGAGGAATAATCAGCAATGTCTAAAACAGGAACTGCTCACTTTCTAATGGTGCAAAATATTTCTTGGTTGTTTTTTTTTTTTTTTTGCTTTTGTTTTTGTTTTTTTTTTCCGGGGGGTGATTTATGACAAAATAGACCTTAAGTGGGTCAACTGCTCCCAAAAATTAACAATCTGTTATTTTGGAAACAGTTTGGTGCTTAACAGAAGAGGCCCCAGACCTCTAGGTCATATACTTCTCAAACCAGAAGAACACAAAGAAGTATAATTATTTACATTAATGTGAACTGAGGAACAGTTTGTGGCTTTCTGAATTACAGCAACAAACCATGAATGATGTATGAAATTAAAATCCCCTGTCCAATTCACAGAGAAGAAAGTCATTGTTGCACAGAGTGTGTAGAGATGCACAATTTCAAGCTCAGGGAGATTGCCAGGAAAGTTTACCATGCTCAGCAGGCTTTCAAAGATTATCAAACAAGCACTCCAGGAAATTGAAATATGCTCTGAAGTTGTTTAAGTTTCCTTACTGTTTTCAATGCAGAATCCCTTAGGCTAAACTCCCTATGCAGTCAGCTAGCTGGAGCCTGTACAAAGAAATTCTGCTTCATACAAAATACCTAAGGAGGAAAAAAAAAATCCCTAAAGACTCTTCTAGATATTTCAAGGGGAAACATGAAATAGCCCTCAACTTCTTGTGCATCCTGAAAGTTTTTCTGATGAGACATGCACTGCTAGAAGCCAGAGGCAAGCACAGTCTCGGATCCTGTACTGACTTGTATGTCTTAGGTTTGATCCTGCCTGGTGCTGAGTGCTCTGACACTGCCTCATTCCATCAACTGAGTGTTCTCAGAGAAAGCAACACTGGGACTGTTCAAGGATTGAAAACTACATGTGGACTTACTACATGTTCCTAGACGAGGACTGGTGTGCTCCACCCAGGACGCTCCGAGGCTGCCAGAGAACAATAAATCAATACAGCCATCAGAACCGAACTGGAAGTCTGACATCCTGTGTGCCAGCAGGAAAATTTCCACTTCTCAAAATATTTTTATTAATAAGTGTTGTATACCAGCTATTTAAAGCCGAGTGTAACTAATAAGTATAATCATCTATACTGACATTTATGATTGCAGAAAACCAGCAGCAACGGTCTCTAAAGTTACTCCAGTCTTTTTGCCTTAAGTCTTCCCCTTGGCAATGACTGAACTTTGCTTTGGGAGCAGGCTTGTTTAAGGTTATTTAATACAAGAAGTTGGAAAATATTGCTCAATGAGAGATTTGGAAAGGTTTGCTAATTTAGCTATTGATTCATTTATAACTTTCTTGGCAGTTTTCTAAGTATGAGCAACCTGCTGGAGTAATTGGTTTGCTAATTACATGTTGATCATTAGCGTTAAGATAAGACGCTCACACTAAATCACAAAATCCACTCCCCACAAGCTAAAGACAGGTGACCTGACTCATTATTCACTCGAGCACACACTTCTCTTTACGCACATGCGCAGAATTAATGGGGACTGTTATCTGAAATGGGGGATCTGATAAACATCCTTTCTTCAAGTCCCTGGGCAACATGGAAACTTTGAAGCTAGCTCTGCTGTTAGCTGGGGGCCCTGTGGGTGATTACATGACATCCAGGGGTTCCTCCCAGTCTAATTTTTTCTGTTTGATTTACTGCCTCATACTCCCCAGCTCTCCACAGGCAGGGACGTCCTGCTTGCCTGTTCTGGAGCAACAATGAAAAACCAGAAAGCACTCCCCTGTTTCAGCTCACAGGCTGGCTTATTATCAATTAAACTTTACTAGTGAAAGCTTGGCCAGAAGCTGGAGCATCTAAGGTACAGTCAATCCTATAACAACATCCCACACCGAGGCAGCTACACTGACCAAAGTATGTCCACACAGAATCAGAGAATCATTAAGATTGGAAAAGACCTCTAAGATCACCTAGTCCAACTGTCCACCTACCACTGATACTGCCCACTAATCACGTCCCTAAAAGTCCTGCCCAGGATCCCTGCTCCTCCAGCCCTCTACCCATGGGGCCCTCAAGAGTTTGCAGAATCTAGTCAAGGAGACCATACAATTTGCTTTTTAAGCTAACTAAGTTTCTAAACTACTCATGAGAAAGCTAGGAAAGGAAATTTGCAGTACAGTAAGTGGGGAGAGGTCAGTTATTTATGAAACAATGCTAAACTTCAAACATGAAAGTTCTCTTTGGTGCGTAAAAAGACTAATATTTTCATATAAGTATCCTTCATGCCTGTGACCCATTAATAACAGTTTCTCTCTCCTTCACCAGTCACACTTAAGTAAAATAAATCAGGAGTCCCCGAACTTCAAAGGGAACATACTTCAAAGGGCACTTCTGCTTCTTCTTTCCACTCCCTCTCTTCCTATCTCTTAGGCATCCACACTAAACTCGTATTTATCCCTGACACCTTTATCGGCCAAAGGGTCCCCTAACTGTTCAGTGAGGAAACGTATCACAGAGCCCAAATATCCATAAAACATTTGAACAATGAAATCTAATTATTTCCTGAGTTTCCACTTAACGTTTTAGGAGTAAAATGATATTTGAACGGACATAATGGGCTCATGCATGTATATGATTTTTAGGCTTAATCACAAGAGCTTTCTATTTGTACTGAAATAAAGAGTCTGATGACTCTAAACCATATCTGCAACACCTAACACTCCCATATATGAAGAACACTTGGTATTCAGGAGCACACTGTATGTTTAAGGCAGTGAAATACTCACAGTGCCTTAAATGCAGAGAACTATTTAAGTACTTGGTGTGCATAACCGAGGCTGTGCCGAAACACCAGAAGGGCTCTTCAACTAATCCACTGACTGACCAAAAACCCACCCAGCTCAAGTACTACTAAAACCCATACATCTTTGATACAGTCAAATTCTTTGTTTGATTCGGATCTCCCTGTACCCACTGTCTGAAACAGAATGAGGTCTCAGATAAACCAAGAGTATCTGAAGGAGACTACACAGAGACTGTTGTTTATTCCAATGAATCTCTACCATTTAGTTAATTTTTAACTTCTCTATGCCTGCATATAAAGGAAAAAAGAGAATAATTCCAGAAAAATCCTCATAGCCATTTCTTTGTTTCTTTTATAGCTCTTTCCTCTCCTATTCTATTTGCTTGCTAGGCACTGAGCTAGCAAACATATATAAACACATTTTGTTATTCAAACCACTATTCCTTCTCAATTAAACAATACTTTCCACCTGAAGGAAGTTATTCCTGTGCACAGTAGTGTGCAGGATTTGAACAATGTATTTCAAACACATTAGATTAATTATTTTCTTACTCTGCTGCCAAGTATACCAGCAACAGACATAAAAAATAAGTCATCACCTATGAGAAGATGCTTTTGTACACAATACAATTTCAGGACTTTGATATGATCTACTTCAAGGACATTCCAGCTGCTTTCAGTGTTCACTAGCTGCTGCTACAATAGGTACTTAGAATATTTTATGTTAAGAATGAGGAATTAGGTAGCAGTTGCCACTCAGGGTATGAATAAAACTACACCAAAAAGTCAAATTCAGGAAACAAAGGCTTACAGTAAGTATGTAATTCCATTCTCAAAGAACAAAAAAGTCCCATGAGATTGGCCACAGCGGGCAAGCACAAACGTCTGTTTAGCCACATCTTGTATCTCTGACAACAGCCATCTCCAGACATGTAGGAAAAGCTGCAGGACAGGCAGTGCCATTTCTTAGAACTACAGTGTAATTTGGAAGGGATGTGACTTCTGAAGGTCATCCAGTTCGGTCCCCAACTGGAGCAGAACTTCCCCTTCTGACTTCTGCCAAAGCTGCTACCAGTTCAGTTTGTGGTTCAGGAATTTTCTAAGCTAGAAGCAATGCCTTTGTACTTTCTTCATCATCTACTAGCAGATGGCCCAAGACTAATTTACCACCTCTGAAATTCCTTACTTCCACGATTGCTGATTTATGTGTCCACAGAGCTCAGCTGTAACCCCTCCTCACTCCTCCACAGCTCTACTACTGAGACTCTGTGCAACGGAGCGCACGCTCCATTACACAGCCTCAATCAGAAGTCCAAAGTGGCCAGTTCAATACTCCAGAGAGAAACAAGGGAAATTACACAAGACAGTGTGACTTGGCTGCCTGCTGCCTTTGTTATTTGCCTCAAAATCCTGTATTTATATATCCCAAAAGAGAAAAGCTATTTTTCTAAACAAACAAACAAAAAAAGCAGTGCATTCAAATGCCAAATGCCCAACACCTATTGTCCCAGGCCCCAGGAAGTCAGTGCCATCGGCTTACACAGTTCACTCCAGCAGCACCAGGCACCAAGCAGTATCAGTCACGGCCTCACTTTCTCATGTCAAATTAAAACCAGTTACCCACATGTCAAAATCAAAACCGTTATTTGTCATAAAATAATCCTTGCCATCAACTCAGTCCAAGTGTAAGCCTGAGCCCCCCAAAATCTGGGAGTCTTCCCAGTGACTTCTGGAGAAGGTGAGATAGTTCCACAGTGCGCTCATCATGTACAGTTTTCCAATAAAATATTGCTGCTTTTCCACTGGGGAAACTGAGGAAAGGAATTTGCAAGAGATTAGCCACAGAGCAGTGCAGCTGTACCCACTTCCTGCTCCACCTGCGAGACCATGCAGCCTCAACACAGAAGGCTGAACTCTACGTGGTGCTCACCTTGCAGGCTGCTGTGTGCTCACGGTTAATCACAGAACCATGAAGTTTGGAAAAGACCTCTAAGATCATGTCCAACCACCAGCCCATTCCCACCATGCCCACTAACCACATCCCTCAGGGCCACATCTACCCTTCTCATGAATACCTCCAGCAGTGGTGACTCCACCACCTCCCTGGGCAGCCTGTGCCTGATCACTCTTTCTGAGAAGAAATTTTTCCTAACATCCAACCTGAACCTCCCCTGGTGCAGCTCCCATTCCCTCTTGTCCTACAGCTGTTACCTGGGAGAAGAGGCCAACCTCCACCTTGCTAAAGCCTCTTTTGAGGCAGTTGTAGAGAGTGATAAGGTCTCCTCTGAGCCTTCTCTTCACCCGACTGAACCACCCCACTTCCCTCAGCTGCTCCCCATAATGCTGCAGACCCTTCTCAGCTTTGTTGCCCTTCTTCACTATCACATGAAGCTAAACCAAACAAGCAACCTTGCATCACACCCTGCACAAATCTCTGCATTGGCTGCGCTCCTTGCTGGACAGGCAACTGATGGAGGAACCGCAAACACACTGGCTCACACTCCTGGCTCTCCCTTGCTGTTACTCGCTGATCCAGCTGCGCAGAGCAGCCCCAGCCCCGCCGTGCTCAGCACACAGCCCGGTACACCCGGAGCAGTGCACAGGTGTGCAGCCAGCAGGTGCTGGGCTCCAGCCGCCCGTGGCAACGGCCCGCGGGCCCGGGCAGGCAGAGAGGCGCGGCGTGCCAGCACAGCTCCCCCATCCCGGTCAGTTCGCACAGCGAACGCACTAACAGACTCAATGTGGCTCTAATTAGTTCCAGCGGCCTTATGTTTGCAATAAAAGAGAGCGCTGGCTTCGGGGCGTGCTCGGGGACCACAGGCTGGAGCAGGACGGCTGTCTCGCCCGGGCTGTGCTCGCTTTGGCTCGTGGAGCTCGTGCAGCCTGAGCACGGCCACCGCAGCTCCGTGGGGCCGGGATCGTGCTTAGGCTTCAGGAGAGCTTCGTGCAACTGAGCGCTTCCCCTCCCAACGCCGCCTCCTCCTCGGCTACTTACACTGGGGTCGGCCGGCAGGGAAACTCGTTCCAGGCGCACTTGTACTGGGCCTGGACGTAGCTCTCGGTCCCGTCCAGCACCGAGCAGCTGACGTTCTTGTTCACGATGTACGCACACCAGTTCCTGCGGGCAGAAGAGACACGAGGCGTCAGCACCGGGCAGCGGTAGAGGCACGAGGGGCCCCGCACGTCCCGGCACCCCAGCTCAGCCCGCCTCGGCTCAACCCACCGCCGGCAGCGGCCCCCCAAGCTGTGCGGCCACCCCGCCCGGGCACGGCGCTGCCCCGCGGGTACTCACTTGCTGCGGGAGCCCGGTCGGGAGTAACGCAGGTGCGGGGTGGCGTGGCTGAGCCCGGCGCCCAAGGCAAGGAGCAACGGCAGCGCCCAGCCCGAGGGCGCAGCGGGCCCGGGGCACAGCTCCATGGGGCGAGTCCCTCTCCGCCGGCTCGCTCCGTCCGTCTGTCCGCCCGCCCCGCCGCTCTGCCCGCTCCCTCACTGACGCAAATCCCCCCCACCCTGTTTCCGCCCTCCGCGGTGGCTCCGCGCCCCTCCGGCCCCGGCGCCGCTCCC